>OZ008359.1:9994286-10266182 GCA_963931975.1 Cataclysta lemnata
CCTGTCTGTTCCAGTTTATCACCAAATATTACAAAGAAATGTGTATTCGATTCAACCTCCATTCTCCAACGTGAAGTGTAAAGGTTAGAAGAATTTCGGCAAGTTAATTAGTGTCTTGGGTGGCCGAGCGGTCAGGCACCTGCCCGGATAGCAGCGGACGCGGGTTCGATTCCCGCCTCAAGATCATAATTTTTCGAAATTCTTTTTCTAACCACCAAAATCATTGTAAAGAAATGTGTGGTTAGAAAAAGTTCGAAAAATTATAGTCTTGACTCTTGATGCGGGAATCGATCCCGAATCCCGTCTTGGTTGGGCCGAGTGGTATAGGGTATAGGCATCTGCCCGGATTGAAGAGGGCGCGGGTCAAGACTTTAATTTTTCAACTTTTTCTAAGCACAATTTTCCGAGTTAATCAAGGGCGATTTCACCGCAGAATAAAACGCGATCAGTTGAAGTAGAACTCGGTTTATGCTCTAAACTGAGTTCCGCTAGCAAGTTTGCATTAATCAAAACCAAGTTTTATTAAACTCAGTTTCTTAGAGAGACAGTCAAATCGGCCCTTAGTGTCGTGTGGTGACGGCAGAGCAGAATACAATTATCACCGCCCCCATCTCTCCCGTGGGTGTCGTACAAGGCGACTAAGGGTAAAGACAGCTATGAGTAATGGGCAGCAGCATTCCTCTTGTACCACCTATAGGTAGATGGCAATAGGGTCGCCACATATTACATGGGACCTAACTTAATTGACGAAAAGTTGGTGTTAATTCACCTCTGCCTACCCCTCGGAGGTATAGGTGTGATTTATGTATCTATGTATAAATAAATAAATAAATAAATATTTACACACACACACCTATCATCTAGCCCAAAGTAAGTAGCCTAAGCACTTGTATTATGGATACTAGATGACGGACATATTTTTAATATAATTATGTATATAAATGTTGAAAATATACTACATAAACATATACACAACCATGACTCGGGAACAAACATTTGTGGTCATCACAAAGTTTGCCCCTGCCAGGATTCGAACCCGGGACCTCTCCTCCTTCCTCCTCTCAATACCCAGCAATCTGAGCATTCGACCAAGGCGGCCGTCAAATGTATGTATGTATTATTCTTTACAGCATAATTCATTGTTTCTATACTTTATTTTAGTAGCCATTTTACCTTACATTGTTCGGTAACACCTTTGTAATTTATCTCCTACTGCTACAAGATACCTTACATTACTTTAAGTTCTTTACTCACCAGCAGCTGTTTTTTTGCTCAACTTGGGGTCGTCCAGCAGGTCGTGGGTGGACTTTGGTTTCCCTCTGTACTCTTGCGCCTCTCCTTCGTCTTCCTCTGCCTCCTCTCCGAACGACAGGAGTCCAAAATTCCTGAGGCAGGCATTTTATTGGACTAATTAATGTGCTAGATCCAATCATGAGCCCTAAAGGGGCATCGCTTTCTACGAAGCCTACTCTTCCTTGGTATGGTGTAAGGGCTTTTGAAACAGAATTCTGGAGAAAAGCACCCTTAAACTGGATTTTAGTCGGTGGGAGATGTATGTCCTCCTGCCCCGCTTTTCAGACGGTCGACTTAAAAGTCTTACAAGCATTTTTTGCAAGCATGTACGATTTTTTTTAATGGTGTCAATAGTAGGTACTGCTCTGCGCTAACTGTATGAAAAAAAAACACATATTTCCTACCCCTGTGTACCGATGAAGAAGTATGTAAGGATCTTAACAAGAGAACGAAGTGATCTCTGCCTACCCCTATGGGAGAAAGGCGTGACATTCGTCGTTGATGCTGCTGTCAAATTATTAACAAAATCGCATCGAAATAATTAAATGACCCTGTACGTACTAAATGTACATCCTGCACATACTGCACATCCTGTACATACTGCACAGTATGCCACTTTACTTTTGTTGTTACTTTCTTGGGTGCAAGATATAGTTAACTGTGAATAATCCCATTTTTTTTGTAGTTGCGCGGTATTACAGTATCGACGATTATGTATGTATGTATAATACTCACTTAACCCCAACCCGTTCCTTCTTCTTCTTCTTCGGCTGCTCCTGCCTGGTCTCCTTGACCCTCGGCTGGATATCAGTGAACGGATTGATGAGCACCTCGGTGCTGACTATCTTGTGGGGATGGTCAGGCCGATCGTCAGGCCCTATCAGGCCCTCCGTCAGCTTCAGAACGTTGTATATCGTTTCACCTGTAAAACGGTCCAGCTATTCAACACTATAAAACTCAGTACATACATACATACAAAAATCACGCCTATATCTCCGAAGGGGTAGGCAGAGGGGCATTAACGCACGTTTCGCCAATTAGGTAAGGTGGTGACAATACGCGTGACGACACCGTCAAAAAATTAGTGATTTAATGGTTTTAGTGGAAAATACATATTAAACATACATACATACATACATATGTCAAGCCTTTCTCCCACAGGGGTAGGCAGAGATCACTTCTTTCCACTTGCTACGATCCTTACATATTTATTTCGCTTCATCCAATCTCATCAATCTCTTCATGCATGCCCGTCGGTTTCGGGAACTCTTGACCTGGCCCTTTTTTACAGACTTTTCGATTATCAGCTTCTTCTCCCATACCCAACTTAACATATTAAAGGGATTTTTAAAACTGATTTAATTTTATTTAAAATTCTGAGATTATTAGGATTTTCACTAAAATAAAATAAAATATTAAAATACTGCAATCCGCCATTTTAGCCGAAACGCCAATCACTGCGCATGACGTCACGCCTATGTAAACCCTATGACATACTATACACAATGTTTGTTAGCTTTCCTCTGAATACGTTGACGTTTGCCTAGCCGTGACGTCAGACCCGACGCCATGACACTGCGAGCTGTTTTCGCGCTCTATTCAAAACATATTAGGAAAATGGCTTTAAACTTAGTTTGGTTTTTACCGAAATACAAAAGGTTTTTTCGTAAATAGTAAATGTGTACAATTTCCACCACGTACACTCCAGGAGTGACCCTCTGTATGCGGGTTATACACTGGCCTTGCTGAGAAATAGCGGTCTTTACCGATGCCGCCCGAGTTGTAGTTCTTTCTCTGTCCTACTTAGCCAGTGTTTGTATATTGACCTCTCATCTAATCTAATTGGAAATAGTTTATTCTGTTTTGAAATTTGCTTGCACTCACATAAACTTAACGTAATTAATTAGTTTTATTGTATTTTTAGCAGTAATTCAGTGAAATAGTAAAATTTAACTAACCGGTGTTGTTGTTTTAAAGGTGTATGTATTGTGATTTTGTGAATTGTGTAGCTCTGCAGGGATTTAATTGGTAGGTTGCTTAGTTTAGTTTTTAAATAATTTTGGTTCATTCTCTCTCGGTACAATAATGGCCGCTTTGATGCACATAGATTGTTGCCTTACCGATTTCTTGCTAAGTGAAGGAAAGCAGTTTTCAAAGTTGTCCTTTGAAAATAAAAAATATGTCACACAGTTAGGTCGAGCTCGTCCAAATATGTCAATAGATTTTAGATTACAAGCGTAAAGACGGTTTTTTCAAGCATTTCCAGTTCTCTTTATGATAAATATAGTTGGCTTACAGGCAGTTGTTTAAATGTTTTGTTTTCCGTGTCTTTTGTTTTCTGATTCAAGCAGCGTTTGGAATCGAACGGGATTTTCTGATGTTAATAATTTATCAAACTCTGCTAAAAACATGTTCAAAGTGAGAAACATATGCGTAGTTGTTTAGCGTTGCATGAATTTGGAAATAGTAGAATAGAAAACTATTTTAACAATAATTTTGACGCTCATAACCGCAAAGTCGAGCGTAATCGTATTCTATTAAAACGTTTCATAGACACTGTTGTTCGCTTAGGTAAACAAGAATTAGCGTTTCGCGGGCCCGACGAAAGTGTAAATTCGGATAATCGTGGTAATTATACTGAAACATTATTATATTTGAGTAATTACGAGCTTTAAAGAAAGTTTCTGCGAGTACCCATTTTTTGTGGGCCCTAATTTTTACTGTGGCTTGCCTAACTTTTTTTTTCACGCCACGCCACTGGTATACATACACTACGGAAGTGACTTTCAAAATCTTTCGTCATGCGTATTATATTGTTCTGTGGCTCACCACATGGCAAAGTAAGATTCAACATCAATTAATTAGAATATATCAACATCATCATCATCATCACCACCATCCCTTTAATGTCCCCACTGCATGCTAGAATATAGGGGTAATGCCATAACGTACCGATCCATACTGGGATTAGTCGGTATTGGTGCATCCTGGTACTAACCTGTGACCTTGCCGAATATAGTGTGTTTGTTCTGAAGTTCCGGCGTGGGCCCCAGTGTGAAGAAGAATTGGGAGCCGTTGTCGTCTTTGCCAGCGTTCGCCATGGCAACCAGACCACGCCTGTTGAAGCGCAGCCGGGAGTGAAATTCATCCTTAAACAATGGAGGATGTCATCTATTTATGATTATTAGCTCTCCATATTACATACATACACACGCTGGCCTGGGAACGAAAAAATTGACGTAGAATAGGCCAGCCCCGACTCATCCCATGGGTGTCGTAAAAGTCGACTAAGAGATATTGCCCGGCGTACGCCAACAAACACCTTGGGGCACCCGAATGGCGGAGGGCAAACCACCAACAACAGCATACCCAAAGAGGGTTGGTGTCTGACAGGCGGCCGGCAGAAAAACCTAAGCCAAACTTTGAGCAGTATGGATTGGAATGTTGTCATTCCAATCACTCTCTCCGTTCATCGGTCTCACGACATGGTCCGTTCCGTCTCTTTTCTATACATTCATTAATCACTAGCATATTTACGGTGTGATGGATGATTTGAATCAAAAGGGACTGGATGGCTTAATGACGTCTGACCGATATGAATGGAAGAGGAAACATATAGCGCCGACCCCAGATAGACTGGGACTGTTCCCAATCTTCTTCTCCCTGCCACAGGGCAGGGAGAAGAAGATTACATAATACATAAATCACGCCTATATTCCCGAAGAGGTATTCAGAGGTGAACTAGCACCCACGTTTCGAAAATTATGTTAGGTCGCATGTAATGTGGCGAGCCTATTGCTATTTATCGGGCACAAAAGTCGCAGTACATTGCCAGGTGGTATAAGGGGAATGCTGCTGCCCATTCCTCATCACTGATTTTTCCTTATGTATTATACTCTGCCATCACCACTCTCCATATTCTCTGTCATAAAAAAATACAATGAAAGAATTACTTTGATACGTCAATTAGTTTCAAGAAGTAAACTTGCTGAGCATTGTACAATGACGTCACAAGCGGTGACTATTAACGGGACTGGATATTCTATCGTAAGTTTACTTGCCTATAAAAGACGTGAGTGGGTGAAGGTGAGAAATGAATATATAATAAACATTTCTTACACTCTCACCAGCATATCTCAGAGGAGCTTAACGAGTGGACGGCTAGATAACTTATGACCGAAATTAATGGAAGAGGACACAAACTGCGTCAACCCCTAGATAAACTGAGAATAGGGCCTAAAGATGATAAAGTTCTTCCGTATTTCATTATTTATCGTTATATCATTAGAGTATACAGATGACGATTATATTTTATTAGTTTATTTTAGAATTTCTTTTTCAAAATGCTGCAATTTTTGATTCTTGCTGATTTAACAGAATTTCTACACAAAATTAATATAAGATTTAAATAAGCTGGTTTTATGTATTAATGATTGAAATTACTTACTTTAAATGGGGCTCCATAGATGGAATCCCCACCAGTGCCATCGCCATTAGGATCCCCACCTTGTACTATGAAATTGGGGATCACTCGATGGAATATGGTGCCTGAAAATTAAATGCAATATATGTGACAAATGGATGAATATTGACAATCAAAAAGAACCGAAACATAATTATTGAGAAGAACATATAAACCTACACACAGCACATCATTATAGTATCGTACACAAGATCAACATTATGATAGTTTTGATTTCGATATATTGTATTAGAAGTTTACAAAACATAAACTTTTACCCCATATTATTCCATGCATAGTGAAAGCCTGTGCACCAGTAGTTAAAAGGCTGGTGATGATGATGATGATAGTAAAATGTATGTTATATTGTTTGTAGTTACTTAATTATGAACATAATATATTGGAGCATAACCTCACTGAACAATAATCACACCATTCACCAACAATTATATTTTGTCCTTTATTGCAACTAATTAAAAAAAGAAAAAATATTTACCTTTGTAATATCCTTCCATACATAGCTGAATGAAGTTTCTGGAAGCCTTGGGTGTCTCTTTTGTCCAAAGTTCTATATCAATGTCACCAGCTGTTGTTTTTATAAGAACCTGAAACGGTTGAGGTTTGATTAAGAATCACCTTTAAAATTAAAATGACATAAAACAAAATATGAGAATTTATAGTAACACAATCGAACATAGTTCAACAAAGTAAAATGCAGATAATTTATAGTGTGGGGTGGCTGGAGTAACTATTTATACTCAAAAATTAACAATATTTAATTGCTTATATCAAAGATTTTATACCAAGAAGAATTATTTCTGTAGAATACTAAAGAGATTCAAATATTTTGCAATTATTATAAACTTTCGGGTTTGATTAGCTTCTCAAATAACTTACCTTCCCTAGTGCAGGGGGTTCTTGTATATAAATATTACTCATTTTCGATTAATAGGGAAACTTAGATTGATAGAAATTTCATTGCTATTTAATAGAATGATTGCAATAATTAAATTAATTTAGATGAAACTTAGTAGCACTGCACATTCATTTGTAGAAGTGTTAAAATAAAACTGTTGTAATTCATATTTAAACTTCTTTTTTGGACGACATCCAGAATCCAGCTTAGTAAAAGCAAATGTTTTATACTTCTATACAAATTAAATAGACTTTAATCTTCTTCGTTTTGAGTAAAAGCAAATCGTTTACAAAACCAAAACACCAAAACACAAAACACAGTGACAAAACGGCACTCACAGTGGCAGTGACAAGAGGTCACAGTGACAGTGACATTTCTCACTGTTAATTATTTTTTTCATTACAATAGGCAACATACTACAGTATATACAGCCAAGTGTCCAATTTAACTCTATTTTTTCTTTATGAATAAAATTACTTTTTAAATTTATATTCTCTTTATAGAAACAAATAGGACATTTGTGCCTGTTTCACAATCAACAAGTAAGTTCTAAGTAGCTTACTTCGCAGATCATTTTGACAGTTGTAATATGAAATATATGTCAATTGAACTGCAAAGTAAGCTACTAAACGTAGTGTATTATAATAAATTATCCATACAATACAATTAAATCAAATTATTACGATTTTATAGTTATAAATATTGTATAAGTATTATATACTCTTTGTAAGCTACTTCGAACTTAATGGCCGAATTTATTTTAAATACCATTCCACACATAATATCTATTTTTATTTAGTTTAAATTTAATTTTAAACCCAATTTTATTTTATATGACAGTTTGCTGGTTAATTTTTCATTTTTAATGCAATGTAAAGTGTAATAAAATTGTTTGTTTTTTTAAAGAATTAATAAATAAATAAAATGCAAAAATCAGTCTCAATAGCTTTTGTGGTTTCATAGTAAGGTAAGGTATCCCAATAAGACTTTACAAGGTGTAGGTAGTAAGTATACCTATATTATATAGAGGTAACTAGCTGGGATATTAAATTCTTTACCAGACGCAGGGAACGCTGCGTCATGTAATATTATGAATGCATTGCATACCTGGACACATTCTCGTTTGAAATGGTTGCTTTTGCGATTAGTTAGTACTTTATCTGGCCGTGTGATGCCTATACCTATACAATTGTCAGCACCCCTATCTCTCCCGCGGTTAAGACTGCAGTGAGTAACGGGCGATCCTCTTAAGACTTCCATGCCCGATAAATGGCAATAGGCTCGCCAACAATGATGCGGGACCTAACCAAATTGGCGAAACGTGGGAGTTGACACCTCTACCTAGCCTACCCCTGCGCGGGGATAAAAAGGCATGATTTGTGTATGTTTCTATTTTGGGACACATTGTGCAAAAATAAATAAATTAGGTATATACCTACCTATTCTTTTATTGTATTCGACACCGCCCACGACTTAAGATAGGCCAATATTGCTACATTAGTGTAATCCTTGCAATAACGCCTTAGGACGTCAAGTCGCCTCTAGTAAATTAATAGGGGTTCGCTGAACGGCTTAAGCAAGACAGTGAGTGAGGTACGTACGTAAACGGTTTGCTTTACGAGTTTTAACATAACTCAATACATTGAAAAAAAAAAAGATTGATAATGTTTATATTAAAAATGGGGTCGCGACATTTGTAAAATAGGTTCCATTCAAAACCGAAAGGAGCTTATCGTGGATAAGCTCGCCAATTAAAGCTAATCCATTAAACGTTGTTTTGTCCTCATCACCTAGGGGGATCGATCATTACCTCAAACCTACCAATACACAAAAATATTTCATAAAAATAGGTCCAGCCGTTTCGGAGGAGTTCGCTAACAAACACTGTGACACGAGATTTTTTTAGATCAGCCCGGCTAGCATGACCACCGAAGCACGATATGATAAAGCCATTTATCGCTTATACCTGTCAAAAATCCATTGTTTTTTGACAGTTCAAAGCGATAAATGGCTTTATCATATCGTGTTTCGCAGGTCATGCTAGCCGGGGCAGATTAACATTGGAGCAGTGAATAAAATTAATATTTAATTAATTTTGTATAAAACTAATTTCTAATGAATTATCAAAAGGTGTAGAACAGAGTTTTCTAATAAGTGGGTCACGACCCTTAGGGCGGTCGCGAAGCCTTACTCTAACTCTCACTAGCAAAATAAAAGGAAAAGGCAAGGTGCTATACTACAATATAAAACAGAGTTTCAGTAAGAATGAAATGGAGAAACAGAGACTAACTTTTCGTCCGTCTATTGCCTAAAGGGGGTCGCCAGAGCTTTTCAACCTTTAAAGGGGGTCCCGTATTAAAAAGATTGGAAAACACTGTCGTAGAACAAACTTTCTTGCTTATGATGTTTTAGCTATCTAGTCCTGCGAGGTTGCTGTAGGCCTAGCACGGGACGTGGACAAAAACTCTCTCCGCCACTTAACAGTGTTTTGTCTCGGGATTTAGTGGGAGTTAGAGCGAGAGGAAAATACTTCGTTTTCCCCGAGGAGATTTTGTCCACGGCCCGTGCTACTGGGACTGGTATACTTTACAAAACACCCGTGTACTCATCTACCCTAAACCGTAGGACAAACATAGAAATAAAAACACAGCTCGCGAACAGTTATTTGTCGTTCGAATTAAGATGGACTGCTTCGCCCCGGGGTAGATTTACTTACGAGGCTGCAGACACACCGGGAGCGAATAAAGATTTTTTTTTATGCTAGACATATTGTATCTTCCCGGCACGTAAGTTGACGGTCAAATAGCGGTCGTCTGCACAGGTATCATTGAAGGAAATGTGTCTAAACTAAATTTTGAACCCGCCGAAGTGGGTATCCCTAAGTTGCTACGGTTACAGACACACGTCGCACCTGGGGGCCTACCGCCTAACTCGATTGCTGATGATAGCTATATTGCAATGCACTGCTTACGGCTATAGCAGCCATCCTGAACTTTTAGGCGGCACGGATTTTGTGCCAAATTCATACAAAATCATTCGATGACCATTCGTTCAAAGATATCGCTAATAGTTTAGGTACATTTGGTGCGAAATGACAGCATGACGTCATAAACTATAGCTTTTGCTTTAGCAATCGAGTTAGGCGGCAGGCCCCCTGATACAGACCCTCAACTTATGTGCCGGGTATTGTAAGCTCTTGCCCTTCATCCCACCTAATGGTAAGTGACGATAACACAATAATTCTGTTAACATTATTATATATTATTATGGTGACAGATTTTAATAAGATGGTGGTAGCTAGCCAGGCGGACTTGAAAAAAGTGCTACCGCAAACCGAAATCCAGAGCAAGTTGGTAATTCTTTCAGTTTAGGGTGATATTGGGATTGACTCGCTAGCTAGATAGATTCTCGGCACCAGCCCGTATCTCTATCATTATAAACCGACGTCTCGTCGACAAAAAAAAAACTTGAAATAATAGCAATAAGGATATTGCCTGGTAAACGGATAAAAGGCCCCACCGTGTGTGCCACTGGCCTAAAGCGGTGCCAACACGAGTTTGGCGTTTTCATTTCAGTGCTCCCCTAGACGCGGGCCAGTTGATATAGCTTACAGGTGAGTAGCTGTTAAGCCGTGCGTATTCGATATTGAACTTTAACTGTGAGATATAAGTCGCTGAATTCAATACCAATAGAAGTCACCGAGGCTTACGTTATTGTATCCGGCAAATCTATTGCCAATAAAGGCAGTACTGCCGCAGTCAGAGACGACAATTAACTTTAATGAGTACTTAATGTCAATTTTTTTTATTGATTTTTAACCGATTGTGCCGTGTGGTGACGGCAGAGTAGAATACAATTGTCACCACCCCAAATCTCTCCCGTGGGTGTCGTACAAGGCGACTAAGGATAAATCAGCGATGAGGAATGGGCAGCAGCGTTCCTCTTATACCACCTAGCAATAGTACTGCGACTTTTGTGCCCGATAAATGGCAATAGGCTCGCCACCTATTACGTGGGACCTAACATAATTGGCGAAACGTGGGTGCTAGTTCACCTCTGCCTACCCCTTCGGGGATATAGGCGTGACTTATGTATATATGTATGTATTTTTAACCGACGAAAAACCGGAGTAGGTTACTCTATTCGTACCCTTATGTTTTTTTAACGTTATGTGCTCATTAAGCCAGCAGTGACGGTAGCGGTGGCGAGCAGTTGCAACGTAGTCAACGGCACTTCAGAATACACAAAACTGTCAAATTTCTTCAATCGATTGTCAACCTTAACTAGGTAATAATAGAGCACAAAATCGATTGAGAAATTTGGCCATTTTGTGGTAGTCTGACGTGCCGTTGCTTTACTAGGTAACATAAGGACTATATTCAACCCCACCAACGCCCCGCGACCGCTGCTTTTTGAGTGACACTTTCCGCCGAATACTGAAACGCAACTCAAAGTTTGAGCACTGCTTAAAATTTGATTATTGTCATAATTTACGTTTTTCCACATACAAATTTTGACAGCTATTTGTCCACTTAAATTTTTAAGCAATACTCAAAATTTGAGTAGTGTTTATGTATTCGGGGGTTTATCCGTTAATTGACGAATCTGAGTGCGGCAGTCAGTTCTTTTGATTTTAAACGCCATCTCTGTTATATAGAAATTATTTACAGCCGTACTCAGATAAATGACTTTAAATTATAGGGTTCCTTAACGTGCCCTAGTAGGTCGCTGGTTGTGCACGGTCTAACGGAGTAGATATAATAGTTTTTTTTTAATTAAGGTATGTAGTCATTAATGTTATCTAATTAGTAATAAGCGTAAGTCTCTCTCGGATGCAGAGCAACAGTTTGAGCGGGAAGCCGGTATAATGTACTACATACATACATACATAAATGACGCCTATACACCCGAAGGGGTAAGAGAAGGAATTAACACCCACCCCTCACCAATAAGGTCCCATATGGTCGCGAACCGAATCAAGGCAAACCGCCATCAACGGCATACCCAAAGAGGGTTGGTGTCACGCAGGCGGCCGGCTGTAAAAGCCGTGTGGGGACGGCAGAGTAGAACACAATTGTCGCCTCCCCAAATCTCTCCCGTGGGTGTCCTACAAGGCGACTAAGGATAAATCAGTGATGAGAAATGGGTAACAGCGTTCCTCATATACCACCTAGCAATGTACTGCGACTTTTGTGCCTGATAAGTGGCAAAAGGCTCGCCACCTATTACATGGGACCTAACATGATTGGCGAAACGTGGGTGCTAGTTCACCTCTGCCTACCCCTCCGGGGATATAGGCGTGATTTATGTATGTATGTATGTATGAGTGCGGCAGTCGTTAGTCAGGCCTTCGTGAAACCCCTTGTTTACAAATACAACACAACGTGTAATTAAAGTATTATCTGATTAGCTACACTCGGGATTGTAGATAAATGTTATCTGAACTGGAAATCAATCTCTGCTAAAAAAGGATTAAAGCTTTTATAGATAACGTCTGTCATGATTCCGACTTCCATAGTGCCGTGTTCCGTATATTGCTAGGTGGTATTAGAGGAATTTTTATACTGCAATTTTTTTTTTTTTTGTTTCACTCACACCTATCATCTAGCTCAAAGTAAGTAGCCTAAGCACTTGTGTTATGGATACTAGATGACGGACATATTTTTAATAATTATGTATATAAATGTTGAAAATATACTACATAAACATATACACAACCATGACTCGGGAACAAACATTTGTGGTCATCACAAAGTTTGCCCCTACCAGGATTCGAACCCGGGACCTCTTGGCCAATACCCAGCGATCTGAGCATTCGACCAAGGCGGCCGTCAAACTGCAAAGCATGTAATTGGTTATTTTCATCGGTTTTATTTATGCCTTATTTAGGTAGCTAATAAATAACCTACACTTTACTTAGGTTTCATAATATGATGGTGGACACTATAGATTAATTAACGAATAAAGGGGTTAATGAAACAATACATCATACATAAATCACGCCGATAGCCGAATCAGTAAACTATAATAGTCCTTTTCCAATTATAAAATTCACAATTTTAACTATTTATTACCAAAATGTACGAGGTATCAGGACCAAGACTTTAGATTTATATAATTCTATTTTAAGTAATAATTTTGATATAATTTGCCTCAGTGAAACGTGGCTTGACGTTGACATTAACAGTGCTGAAATTGTTGACGAACGTTACGTAGTCTACCGTAGAGACCGTCCAAAAGATTTCATGATAAAATATAAAAAAGGATATGGGGGTGGGACACTAGTTGCCATTAAGAAAACACTTTTATCTGAACATAAAAATGAGTGGCAATCTACTGTAGAGGATCTTTGGGTTCGTATCAAGCTCCAAAGTTCTTGGATAAATATCTGTGTAATTTATCTACCCTCCTACCTAACTTATGATCATTATTCAGAGTTCTTAGATAACTGTGAAAAAAAATTATCTATGCCCACTGAAGACAGACACCTTATAATAGGAGATTTTAACTTGAGTGATATTGGGTGGAGTAACGGATTGCCTCAACATCATAACGACGTAAAATCGGTTTCATTGAATGACTTTATGGTTGCTACAGATATGGTCCAGCACAATAACGTGATTAACCATAATAATAGAATTCTTGATCTAGTGCTAGTAAGTTCTGACTTGTCGTGTTCTGTTAGTAGAACTATAGGTATGAGTCGAGTGGATGAACACCATCCGCCGTTAGATATCTCCATAAAAATCGATAAATTCAGTTATATGAAAGAGATCATAACATCTAGGTTTTTGTTTCGAAAAACGGACTACGATGCTTGTATATCTGAGCTAAAAAATGTTGACTGGGTACAAAGTGATAATTTGTCTTGTGATGACTATGTTCAACATTTCTACAGCATTTTATGGGAAATAATTGAGAGATTTACTCCCAAAGGCAAGCCTAAAAATTGTAAATATCCTACCTGGTTCAGTCTACGCTTAACTAAGATGCTCAAAGAGAAAGACCGCTTCCATCGAAAGTATAAAAAATATTGTAACCCGCGAGATTTCGACACATTTTCTATGCTGAGAGCCAGATGCAAAGCTGAACTGGATACCTGTTTTAGATTGCATGTTAGTCGCACTGAGGAAAACCTCACTAAAGATATTAAGTCTTTCTGGAGATATACAAAATCTAAGAAAATCACCAATAACTTTCCCAAAAAACTTTTTCACGGAGGTCAGTCAGCCGAGGGTGGTGCCAGCATCGCTAACCTGTTCTCAGACTTTTTTTCTTCGGTCTATAGTAGCCCAAGTCAATCAGGATACAATCCTCACATTCAACGAAATACTTCCACTCTCTCATCGATTCATATTTCGGAAAATAATATTAAATCCTCTATTAAGTCAATCGATACAGGAAAGGGAGCAGGTCCTGACGGAATCCCGCCAA
This sequence comes from Cataclysta lemnata, assembly GCA_963931975.1. Lineage (NCBI taxonomy): Eukaryota > Metazoa > Arthropoda > Insecta > Lepidoptera > Crambidae > Cataclysta > Cataclysta lemnata. The sequence goes on from OZ008359.1 coordinate 10,008,392, forward strand.
TATTCATTCATCGATGTTCGGACGCGCTGATAAAACCTTTGAGTATTATTTTCAATAAATCTCTAAGCAGTGGAACCTTTCCTGCATTATGGAAAACTACAAAAATTGTACCTATATACAAATCTGGTGATAGGCGGTGTGTATCAAACTATAGACCTATTAGCATTTTGAGTTGCTTTGCAAAAATATTTGAGAGCTTAGTGTATGAACATATGTATGCACATTTTAAAACAGTGATTAGCCCCAAGCAGCACGGATTTGTGAAATCTCGATCCACCACTACTAACCTATTAAGTTATTCACATTACTTACACACAGCTTTTGATCAATCCGGACAGGTGGATGCAGTCTATACCGATTTTGCGAAAGCATTTGATCGTGTTGATCATTCTATTCTATGTATTAAAGCTGAGCATCTAGGTTTACACGGAACTCTTCTGCGATGGCTACATTCATATTTGAGAAATCGCTCTCAAATTGTGACTATTGGTGGTTATGAATCTACACTCTTTATAGCCAAATCTGGTGTTCCACAGGGTTCGAACCTGGGACCTCTGCTATTTTTAATTTTCATAAACGACTTGCTTGATTCATTTAACTGTGAATGTCTAGCGTTTGCCGACGATTTAAAACTATTCTATAATATTAACTCTGTTGAGGATTGTGTTGCGCTTCAGTCAGACGTTAATACTCTTGTCGACTGGTGCGCTAAGAATAACATGTCCTTAAACATTAAAAAATGTCAAGTCATTAAATTTACTAAGAGAAGAAATGTAACAATCTTTGGATACAATATCGCAAATTTCCCACTCGAACATGTGGACTGTGTGCGTGACCTGGGCGTTTTGTTTGACTCCAAACTCTCCTTTAGACCCCATTATGATTCCATAATCTTAAAAGCCAGGAAAACCTTAGGTTTTATAAACCGTATAACCAAGCCATTCAGAAAAAGCAAAAGCTTAATTATTCTGTATACTTCTCTCGTGAGAAGCATTCTCGAGTATTGTTGTGTTATATGGTCGCCCTTATATAATAACCATATAAACAGACTTGAGTCAGTACAGAAGCGGTTCGTTCGTGGTCTTAGTTTCAGGTTGGGCTTGGGTAGAATTCTTAATACTTATAATGAAAGACTAACTAAATTTAATTTAGATTCATTACTAATGCGACGGCAACTTAGCGAGTTCTCAACATTACATAAAATTATAAATTCCACGCTTGACTCTGATGTGCTGTGCCATGTTTCATTGAGGTTTTCGCTTAAAACCAACCGTAGACAACATCTTTTTCATACACCCCTAACAAGAAACAAGGTATCCCATAATAGTCCATTGATAAGAATGTGTCATAAGTATAATATTTTATGTAAGGACCTTGACATATTTCATCAGAATTTGAAATCTTTCTTGAGGGGTGTCAGGCGTTCAGAAAATATTAGTTCGCTTTTGACTTACAAGTAACACACACACACTATTATTATAATTTGCACGTATTTATTATATCTTATAAAATAACATATTTAAGTTCAATGTTGTGCTCGGTTGTCACCGAAATGCAGATTTAATCAATATTATGCAATGTATACGAATAATTTATTAAATGTTTTGATTTGTATTTTGTTACCGTGCCAAATAAATAAATAAATAAAAAAAAATAAATATTCCCGAAGGGGTAAGCAGAGGTGAAATAACACCACAAATAACACAATTAAGTTAGGTTCCATGTAACAGGTGGCGAGGCGAGCCTTTTGCCATGTATCATATGCAGTATATTGCTAGGTGGTATAAAAGGAATGCTGCTGCCCATTACTCATCGCTGTATTTACGCTTAGTCGCCTTGTACGACACCCACGGGAGAGAGTGGTGACAATGCTGCTCTGCCGTCACCGTACGGCATTTAGAAATCAAACTGATATCATCTTTACAGATGGCCCAGACCTGTCGAAACCACAATGAAAACGATACTGCTCCTAGCATCATGCATCATGGCCGCCATCAGTCAAGACTTGGTCAAGATATTTGAGGACGTCAACAGCAACTATCTGAAGTTTAACTCGATAGCGGCCGAGTTATCCTGGCAATCGACCATCAATCCAACCAACCCGCACCTGACAGGCAAGGCTGCCAACTACCAGAAAAGAGTGATCGCGTGGCAGCAGAACGCTTGCGGACGGTTGGTAGCACTGGCCAACCGGCAGTTGTTGAACGGTGTCCAGAGGAGGCAGACGTATATTTTGTGCAGAGGACCGAAGTTCACATATCCAGAGGCGAGGTGATGTGGTCTTTTGTATTCGTTTCTTACTTAAGTTAGGTTTTATGTATGTTTAAAATAGGGACAGGTCAAGAGTAGGCTAAAACCGATGGGCATGAATGAGGTTGGATGAAATTTAAGCAAAGAAAGCGAAATAAGTATGTAAGAATGGAAGCAAGTGCAAAGAAGTGATGAGATATTTGCCTACCCCTGTAGGAAAAAGGTCCCGGGTTCGTAAAAGGTTCGGGTTTCTAGCAAAATTAGTAGTAATAGTTTTTAGCTACCCACATATCCGCACTGAGCCAGCCTCCTTGGAGTATTAGTGTTCTGTGGTGGTGGGTTAAGATCCATCTCCCTATATCTGGAAAACCTTTTCCCCAGCAGTGGGGCCATTAAAGGCTGCTGATGATGGTGTGTTTAGCCTGCTCGCCTGCTGTAAAGTATAATCGCATACTGAAATTGATCATCGCGACGCGACGCCATCTTGTTCAAAATTGAATACAGAAGCCGTATTCTGTAATCTGTCCAAATTAATTTTACGCGAAACAGTTAGCCTTCGGCAGTAATTTGAAGCGATTTTGGAGCAATCTTTCTAAAGAAACCTTAATAATAATATTTGCTTGATAAAATAAATGAGTAATGATTAAGCCTACGCCTGCGGGGATTACTATTTCAATATTTTTATTTGTAATGCTATTTCTTTAGAAAGCTAATATGAATCAACTGTGCTAGTCATCATCACATTTTCGCGAGCTATTTTGATCCCAACTTCAAAGGTACAAGGTTCAATGATTAAAAAGAGAATTTGTCTCTACAGAACTTACCAAAGCTCTAAATCTAGACAAACCTAGGACTTTTAGTAGGGAAGGGATTTATCTGGTCTATGGCTGGCCTGGTAGAGTTTTTCAATAGCGCAGTGGCTCAGCGCGCTCGACCTACGATTGCATATCCAAGCAATGTTCGCTAAGATCAGTCATTGGATGAGTGACCAATTTAATACCCCAAGTTCCTTCGTGCTTCGGAAGGCACGTTATGCCGTTGGTCCCGGCTGCATCTGCAGTCGTTAATACCCACCGCATAGGACCAGCGTGGTGGGTTATGGCCGATTCTCCCTATATTCTTCCATCCATAGGGCCATTAGGCCTGTGTCCCAGCAGTGAGGACATTAAAGGGCTGGTGATGAAGATCATGATGACCACCAAAGTACTCATTAGATATTAATTTATTTCCAGAAAATTAAGTGGACTCTTAGACAAGATACAATCTACGTATGCCAATATACAAATATGTTTGCCGGCGGAAAATGCTACAATCAGCCAACCAAACACGGAAGCGGCCATCTTGGATTACTTGTCAAAATCGAAAGACGTCAAGATGGCGTCTAGCAGCGAAATCAGTCAAAATGGCGGCCTTTGCCTCAAAGGCGAAAACGACTTCGAGAAGATGATGGAATATTCCAAAAACGAACAGGTCTTGAAATGGCTCTGGATGTCGTGGAGAGAGAAAGTGGTTGCAATGAAGGAACCTTACGAAGAGGCGATGGATATACAGAACCAGGCTGCGAAGCGAAATGGTACGCTTATTACAGTTCTTTTCACGTGTAATTTGCGCGCTAGGGACCTAAACAAGTGACTAATCTTTTCGAACAATTACAAATTGACATTGACAATTGACATGACATGCACAAGCTTCTCTTACATTTGACACGACGGTCGCCATTTTGTTTTCTCTGTAATAAGTCAGTTTCTGATGTCAGTTTCTGATGTCAGTTTCTGATGTCAGTTTCTGATGTCAGTTTCTGATGTCAGTTTCTGATGTCAGTTTCTGATGTCAGTTTCTGATGTCAGTTTCTGATGTCAGTTTCTGATGTCAGTTTCTGATGTCAGTTTCTGATGTCAGTTTCTGATGTCAGTTTCTGATGTCAGTTTCTGATGTCAGTTTCTGATGTCAGTTTCTGATGTCAGTTTCTGATGTCAGTTTCTGATGTCAGTTTCTGATGTCAGTTTCTGATGTCAGTTTCTGATGTCAGTTTCTGATGTCAGTTTCTGATGTCAGTTTCTGATGTCAGTTTCTGATGTCAGTTTCTGATGTCAGTTTCTGATGTCAGTTTCTGATGTCAGTTTCTGATGTCAGTTTCTGATGTCAGTTTCTGATGTCAGTTTCTGATGTCAGTTTCTGATGTCAGTTTCTGATGTCAGTTTCTGATGTCAGTTTCTGATGTCAGTTTCTGATGTCAGTTTCTGATGTCAGTTTCTGATGTCAGTTTCTGATGTCAGTTTCTGATGTCAGTTTCTGATGTCAGTTTCTGATGTCAGTTTCTGATGTCAGTTTCTGATGTCAGTTTCATTCACAATAGATAAACTACTTGTATTAGAGCAGCTGAATTTGAAATTAACACAGTCGTGTGGTAGTGGCAGATCAGAATACAATTGTCCCCACTCCACTCCTATCTCTCCTGCTGGTGTCGTACAAGGTGGTCCAGATCTGGTATACTGCCTAAAAGGCACAATCGTGTAAAGCTCATTTCATTCAAAATTAATATGCTTTCGCCAGTCTCCTTGTCTGCTCCCTTAAGGATGTATCCATAAGATGTATCCATCTTGAGTAGGGTTAGAAGCAACGTTAGGTGCCCCAGGAGTATCATTAAATTGGTGATCATAATGATGATGAGGCTGCCATTACTTCTCAGGGTACCAAGACATCGGTGAATCCTGGCGCGACGAGCTCGAGGTGCCACTGCTGAGGCAGGTGTGTCGCCGCCTGTACTCGGAGGTGCGACCTCTCTACGTAATGCTGCATGGTGTGGTGAGGTTCCACTTGAGGAGGGTTTACGGGGAGATTGTGCCGGAGAAGGGGGCGATACCGGCGCATTTATTAGGTAAAGTTGATTGAATATATTTTTTTATATTTCTTGCTTATATATAAAAGTAACCACCTCCGTGGTCTAGTGGTTCGCGCACCGAAACTAAGTACCATCTCGAGTTCGATCCCCAGGGGGGTACAAATTTGTACTCGGTTCGGTTGGTGGTTAGACTTCTTTCCGACTTACTGGCTAGCTACCACCATCTTACAACAGTATGGTAGAAACGTCAATCATAGAAGGTTAACTTTTAATCGCCTGTTTTATGTGTTGGTGAAATCGAGCCCTAACTGTTCCAGGTAACTTGTGGTCGCAGAACTGGATGTCTGTCACAAGCTTCATCGCACCAAAATCTTTTGACCTGAACAAAAGCATGAGGAGTCTGAATTGGACTGTGCATCACATGGTTAGTTTGTAAACCTTTCAAAATAAATCGCCGTGTTGTGACGGCAGAGTAGAATACAATTGTCCTCACCTCAAATCTCTTCCGTGGGTGTCGTACAAGGCGACTAAGGATAAATCAGTTATGAGGAATGGACAGCAGCGTTCCTCTTATACCATCTAGCAATAGTACTGCGACTTTTGTGCCCGATAAATGGCAATAAGCTCGCCACCTATTACATGGGACCTGACATAATTGGCGAAACGTGGGTGCTAGTTCACCTCTGCCTTCCCCTTCGGGGATATAGGTGTGATTTATGTATGTATGTCAAAATAAATCCCTTTTTATTTCAGTCGAAGAATGTTAATGTTGCTTGTCGATCGATCGTAGTCTAACAATATTACCTCAATATCAAGATCGCCAGCAGTTAAAGTTTGAGCATTACTAGTCTAATTTGTTTTTGCTCAGGTAAAGCTAGCTGAGGACTTTTATCAGTCTATGGGCTTGCCGGGCATGAGTGACGCTTTTTGGAGGCATTCCGTGTTCGAAAACAAAAATGGCGTCACCCGATGTCACGGCACCGCGGCGGACATGTTCAAAGATGGCGATTACAGGTTTGATTTGATAATTCTAGCGACTAATCATTTAGGAATAAGAAAATGTTGTAATACATTACACATGTGGGTATGCGGTAACGTCGCCGCATACTCAGCGAAAAAGGGAAGATCTTCCTCCGAGCCAGGTGTGCACTCGGGGACCGCGGTCCGACTGTACTTCGTCGGATCTTGTATATATTCTGAGTTGAAATCTGACTTGCTATTCTCGTTCTGCCTTAACACCACAGTCATTAGGTCTACAGTTGATTTGACTCCATTGTTATCGTGAGCTGTCGTACTTTTTGCTGATCAACCATTTCTCGGTTACTCGACACTTTATTTACGTAGCGCTCTGACGTAGCCGCTACATCACACCCCCCCCCTTATTTGAAATTCGTGTCGCTCCAGTCGCCAAGCCTCGACGAGCGTGTATTCTTCATCAGCGGTAGGCACCATATGCAGAACTGCCACATGCCGGAGTGTGACCCCAAATTTTCATCTCCGACCGTGGGCTGCCAGTGTGTGCCGTCCATCCGCTAGCTGCCGCAGGACCAAGTTGCTTTTACTGCTGATCGTGGACCTTGATGGCGTTTTACCTCTTCATATCTGGGGTGATAGATACCTTGAAATTGTGGAGGCTGCTGCTGTCCAATGTCGGTGGTCACCAATGTGGGTATGCGGCAGTGGCGGAGCGTCCATATAACCCGATTCCCAACAGCCGTACCAAACAAGCGAGCATAAAAAAATCATTACCATAATTCAAATACAATACCATTTTATAAACAAATAAAAAAAATCCATCAATAAAATCTTAACATAACAGTATTAAACGCGCGCGAAACAATATGCAACACAGGTACATACAATTCGCTCCCGCTCTCTAGATTCCTTCATTTAACTCGCTAAATTTCGAGTTATGGACGCCTGCTATACAGCACGCACACAGACAAGCGTAGTCTTGTCAGGCGCACGCAACGAGAAATAGTACCTAAAGATTGCCTACAAGCCGGCATCAAGCCGGCATTTCGGCAGCCTACGCGCTTACGCATCGATACACTACCACACGCACACATTAGTAATAAACTCCCACGAAAACAAGTTCCGTCAAAAGTAAATATTTTAGATCTTATTACAATAGCCATAAAAGCGGAATTTCACTGCACTGAACTCGCGGTCCAACAAGCCGCTCCGGAGCGGGTTGCATCGTCCTTCCCTTTTTAACACGGCTTGTGTTTGTATAATGATCTCTCTTTCTGGCCTTGCTGAGAAATACTCATGACGGCTCCGTCATGCCCACAGACGAGTTATTCTGTTTTGAAATTTGCTTGCACTGACATAAACTTAACGTAATTAATTAGTTTTATTGTATTTATAGCAGTAATTCAGTGAAATAGTAAAATTTAACTAACCTGTGTTGTTGTTTTAAAGGTGTATTGTGATTTTGTGAATTGTGTAGCTCTGCAGGGATTTAATTGGTAGGTTTTAGTTTTTAAATAATTTTGGTTTATTCTCTCTCGGCAGAATAATGGCCGCTTTGATGCACATAGATTGTTGCCTTACCGATTTCTTGCTAAGTGAAGGAAAGCAGTTTTCAAAGTTGTCCTTTGAAAATAAAAAATATGTCATACAATTAGGTCGAGCTCGTCCAAATATGTCAATAGTTTACTAGCGTAAAGACGGTTTTTTCAAGCATTTCCAGTTCTCTTTATGATAAATATAGTTGGCTTACAGGCAGTTGTTTATTAAATAAAATGTTTTGTTTTCCGTGTCTTTTGTTTTCTGATTCAAGCAGCGTTTGGAATCGAACGGGATTTTCTGATGTTAATAATTTATCAAACTCTGCTAAAAAACATGTGCAAAGTGAGAAACATATGCGTAGTTGTTTAGCGTTGCATGAATTTGGAAATAGTAGAATAGAAAACTATTTTAACAATAATTTTGGCGCTCATAACCGCAAAGTCGAGCGTAATCGTATCTGCGAGTACCAATTTTTTGTGGGTCCTAATTTTTACTGTGGCTTGCCTAACTTTTTTTTTCACGCCACGCCACTGGTATGCGGTAACGTCGCCGCATACTCAGCGAAAAAGGGAAGATCTTCCTCCGAGCCAGGTGTGCACTCGGGGACCGCGGTCCGACTGTACTTCGTCGGATCTTGTATATATTCTGAGTTCCTCCAGAAACTTTGTAATCGTGATTCAGGACTTGCTATTCTCGTTCTGCCTTAACACCACAGTCATTAGGTCTACAGTTGATTTGACTCCATTGTTATCGTAAGCTGTCGTACTTTTTGCTGATCAACCATTTCTCGGTTACTCGACACTTTATTTACGTAGCGCTCTGACGTAGCCGCTACACACATATTGTCATGTCTTTCTTCCACAGGGGTAGGCAGAGATCAGATCATTCCACTTGCTATACGCTCCTTACACACTTTTTTCGCTTCACCCAATCTTCTTCTACCTGCCCTGTTCCCAGCTATCAATCTGGGGTCGGCGCAGTATGTTTACTCTTTCATTCATATCGGTCAGACGTCATCAAGCCATCCAGTCCCTTTTGTTTCATATCATCCATCACACCGTAAAGGTGCTAGTGATGAATGAATGTATAGAAAAAAGACTAAACGGACCATGTCGAGAGACCGATGAACGGAGAGAGTGATTGGAATGACAATATTCCAATCCATACCGCTCAAGGACTTAGATTTTACAGCCGGCCGCCTGCCTGACACCAACCCTCTTTGGGTATGCTGTAGTTGGTGGTTTGCCCTCCACCATTCGGGTGCCCCAAGGTGTTTATTGGTCTACACCGGGCAGTCTCCCTTACTCGACTTTTACGACACCCATGGGATGAGTCGGGGCTGGCCCATTCTACGTTATTTTTTCGCTCCCAGGCCAGAATAGATTTGCTAATCCTGTTGCAAACTAATTAGTATACTGTTTATTTGTACTCTCAATTTTCACGCATTATGACTGGGAAACCTGTAATAGGCTTGCTATTTACGATATTGTAGTTTGTATTGTAGTGTAGGTGTCATCATCGTCATTTCCACCAAGTAACACCCACTGTTGGTCCACCCACTGTTGGTAGGTTTCCCATGGATCCCCATGTGACTCAAACGAAATTGACGGCTTCTAAACTTACTCTCAAACTGTATGTAACGTTTTTGTATTACTATTTGCTTTATGGGTGATTTGAATTCCACTTGATATAAGTGCTTAAGTTTTTACTAAATGAGGGACTCTCAAATTGACTATGAAGAATTTGAAATCGTAATTTAGGGACGTCTCAAATAACCAAGTGGGTCTCAAAAATTTGAGTGGCGTTTCTGTATTGGGACGTTCGGTCCTGTGCCCGCCATCCTAATAAATAACTAAAATCTTGTTGCAGACTTCTTTACTGTGCTGGCACAACAGTAGAAGACTTTTCGGTGCTCCATCACGAGCTAGGCCACATACATTATTACATGGCGTATTCAAAACAGCCTGGATTATTCAGAGTAAGTGTAATGCAGTAAAACGTCAATATTGGATCTAACTACAATTTACTAATTACAAAATAAATTCTTCAATGTGTAATGAAGAATAAATTTTAATTAACACCTATCTTAACTCTTTATCATTATAATCCTGCCCTGTTCTCAGTTTATCTGGGATCGGCGCAGAATGATTTGTTAACTTGAATGCCAATAAGTTCAAAGTAACTATAGATAAATCTCTTTACAGCAAGCAAACTCCGCTCTTCACGAGAGCATAGGAGACGCAATCATGCACGGCGTGATGACTCCTCAGCATCTTCACAGGTTGCGTTTGGTCAACGACAGCGTCCTCTATGTAAACACTTCGGAATCAGTAACCAATGAACTAGAACGCAGAGCTAAAAGTAATGGAGATCTCCTAAAGACGCAATTGGAAAGAAATAGCTATGACAATGATAAAGACTGGCCGGTAAATACGAGAAAATCTACATCAAGAGATTGGTTTCCCGCAGTCGATGTAAGAGAAAACCCTGAAATTAAACCTAAATTGAATGAATCTCCTAATGATGAAAGTGATAAAGTTGAATTCACAATTGGCAATGATAAAGAATGGCCACTAAATACTAAAACGTATGCATCAAAAGATTGGTTGGGAGAAAACGCTGAAATTAAACCCGAATTAAGTAAAAATCCTAATGATAACAGGGATAAAGTTGAATTCACAATAGACGCAAACGTTGAAAGCGTTGCTGACCCAAGTGAAGATTTTGGCACGGACGAAATTCTTTTACTCATGCAAGCGTTGAGCAAAATACCAGAAATACCCTTCGCTCTGGCTGTGGAGGAGTACAGGTGGAAATATTTCGAAGGGGGCCTAATTGAGGGCTGGAAGAACAGGGGATTCTGGGATTTGGCTTTCGAATTGCAGGGCATAGCTCCGCCCGAAACGCGCAAAGAGGAATATTTCGATGTGGGAGCTATTTTCCACGTACCAGATAATACAGCGTATGTTCGGTAAGTGATTAATATCATGTAAGGTGAAGAATTAAACTTCTGCTAGCTTGCAATCGTCTTCCTGCCCTGTCCCCGGTTTATCTGGCATTTGAGGATCTATGTTTGTTTACTCTTTCATTCCATTGACGGATTTATTCGAATGGCCAGCTTTTTTTAAATTTATTTTTTATTTTTTATTTGGCTTACAAAAACAATCAAGTAACATACTTAAGTTAACTTACAATACCGTTACACAGTGATTTACCCTACTAGATGTAAGCACAGCTTAAAGAAAATAAAGCAGTAAAAAACAAAATAACTACCTTGAATTAAATAAATAAATATTTTTTTTACACTCACACCTATTATCTAGCCCAAAGTAAGTAGCCTGAAGCACTTGTGTTATGGAAACTAGATGACGGACATATTTTTAATATCATTATGTATATAAATGTTGAAAATATACTACATAAACATATACACAACCATGACTCGGAAACAAACATTTGTGGTCACCACAAAGTTTTGCCCCTACCAGGGTTCGAACCCGGGACCTCTTGGCCAATACCCAGCAATCTGAGCATTCGACCAAGGCGGCTTAATTAGATTAATAATAATAACCTTAATAAGATTAACCTTAGCATTAATAATTTTATATTATCTATTACTTATACTAATCAAGCCAAGAACCTACTATGAACACTCAGAGATAGCATCTCTAATACAACGCCTAGTGTGGATAAGAGAACCATTAAATATATCGAAGACAGAACATATTGAATTATAAAAAATACAAGAGCGATGTAACGGAGAGTGCACACCGAGTCGTGTCCTACAACATGGAGTTAAAAACGTTTTTCTATTTTGTACACAGATATATGATATATTTGTGGTCAGATCCATGGCTATTGGTCAAAAAGTCCTGAGTTAGAATTCTGGTAGGAGGAATGTTTGTATTATGGACATACACAAAATTGTCCGTCATCTAGTATCTATAATAACTTATCTAAGTGCCTTCGGGTATATGAAAGGTGTGTAAGTGCTGTAAGAAATATGTATTGTTATTTATTATTTATATCGGACAGTCGTCATCAAGCTATCGATCCCCTTTTGTATCAATTTAAATAACTCATCAATCACACCGGAAAGGTGCTAGCGATCAGTAAATGTAAAGAAAAGTAAAGAAATATATCGGGAGACCGTAGAACGGAGAGGATATTATGAAGAAGAATAATATCTCAACCTTCTTCTCCAGATACTTCTTAAGCAGCTTCATCCAGCACCAGATCTTCGAGGCGTTGTGCCGGGCAGCTGTGTTTGGGAACAACGACCTCAAAGCCCGGATACCTGACACGATCAGCCTCCACAGGTGTGACATCTACGGCTCCAAGGCGGCTGGCAGGTTGCTGAAGTAAGTCTTACGAGTACAGTAGTTCATACATACATCATCATAAATCACGCCTATATAAATCACGCCTATATCCCCGAAGGGGCAGGCAGAGGTGAATTAACACCCACGGGAGAGATGGGGGTTCCAGGTGAAGCTCGATTCCATCTTCGGCCCTTATCTTCACTTGCCATCAGGTGAAATGAAAGGCAAGAGCTTCCCTGTGAAGTAAAAAAAAGTACCTATCCTGTTCATGCTGAAGTAAGTACCTGCCCTGTTCCCAGTCTATCTGGGATCCGCACAGTATGTTTTCTCTTCTATTCATATCGGTCAGCCGCCATCAAGCCATCCACTCCATGTTAATTCATATAATTATCGTGATAATTGAATGTATAGAAAAGAAACGGAAAGGACCATATCGAGGGATCGATGAACGGAAAGAGTGACTGGGATGACAACATTCCAATCCATACTGCTCAAGGTTTTGGCTTAGGTTTTACAGCCGGCCGCCTGCCTGACACTAACCATCTATGGGTATGTTGTTATTGGTGGTTTGCCCTCCACCATTCGGGTAGCCAAAGGTGCTTAATGGTCTACACCGGGCAATGTCTCTTAGTCGACTTTTACGTCACCCCTGGAATGATAGAGATAATTACGATAATATAGAGATAATTACAATTTTTTTTTTATTTATTTATTTAAATCATAAAATTACGTGATTCTTATAGAGTAACTGTGCGTTTCAGAGATTTCATGTCCAGAGGAAACTCCCAACACTGGCGGGAAATTCTCCGATCAACAACTGGCAACACTGATATAACAGCGGCAGCATTAAAACGTTACTACCGCCCTCTGCACGAAGTTTTAGCACGAATCGTAAAGAAATTCAACATTCCCTTGGGCTGGTAATGCTGCATATATTATATTGAACACTATTTGCATAGGCGTTAAGGTTTAATAAACATTAATATGAACATAATAGATTTTGGATTTTATTGCTTACCGTTTTCTGTGACAAAATTTTATGACCAGATGTTGGGTGTTTCAATTATGGCGCACTAGTTTGCGATTCTGTTAACTAAGCAATGTTCGATAAGGCCGGTCATTAGATGGGTGACCAACAATATATTTTCACAAAGCCCTTGATCCTGACTGCATATGCAGTCGTTAATACCCACTAATGCGCGAAAGGGATCTAGGGTAGTATAAGGACCGGAACTAGCAATGCCTTACAATACCTCAGGCCCAAATTATAAACATGGCTGCGCACCAAAACAAAAAAAATGCACCTTAGAGAATGGACAAACAGTGATGGATGTAAACAGACGAAGAATGCAGTGCCGGTGGCATCAAAAAGATTTGCTCGCAACCTCATAAGTTTAAACCGGGACAAACTCCGAAAGGTGATAGGCATAATAACTGTCCACTGTTCCCTAAACAAGCACCTATATACCATTGGGGTGACAGACAGTCCTCTATGCAGAGGATGTATCGCGGTAAAAAACGCCAACTTACAGAATGCAGGAGCGTGGCAGATCAACGGCCAACATACAAACATATAATACATACATAAATCACGCCTATATCCCCAAAAGTGTAGGCAGAGGTGAACTAGCACCCACGTTTCGCCAATTATCTTGATAATTAAGCTTAATTAATTCTCTTTGATCCCATGTAATAGGTGGCGAGCCTATTGCCATTTATCGGGCACAACGGCCAAGGCTTCTCCAATCCCCAGTATCGGTCCCGGAAGCCTGCAGCAGTCTGAAGACTGCTAATTTTTGGGATTATCTGGGATGGATGGAGTGGGACGATATAAGCAGACACGTACAATGGCCTAATCAGGAGCTAAGTGCTGAAAATGTCCAGCTAAACTAAACTAAATCCACCAATGTGCACTGCGCCAGCGCGATGGATACTAGCCCACTCTCCCTATATTATTCTATCCTTAGGAAAGGCCTGTGCCTCGGAGAGGTCAGGAAAAGTTTGTGCTAACGATTAATCAAATAAAACAAGAAACTAAATTAACAATAAATATACTTTATTAACTTAATTTAAATAATTACAAGCATTTGTTCGTCGACACTTAAATTTAACATTTTTCAAATACCCAAACACGTCCATCCAATAGGAGTTGGTTAACGAATATGAACACAGGTTTGGAATAAATAAAATTAAATAAAAAATAAAAAAAAAACAACGCATCGATTCTAAATAATTTAAAGCTTACTACTTATCTTATTTACAAAATGGTAAAAAGAACGTACAAAAATATCGTTAAAAAACCACTGTACAAAACTACAACTATTATATTTACAAAATGCTATAGGCACTTAAGGATATTATTATTAATATTATTAGTTTTTTCAACTCGACTTTTGTGTTAAAATTTATTTAAAAAATACACAAAGAAGGATATGTACTTCGAAATTATCACAATTGCCGTTAAAATATTTTAATAAAAACTTACTCTATTATTCTCGTATTTGAATAATAATTTCTCCCGTTGTGTGTAGAGGTTTTATTGCAGTTTTTTTCTCTCTCCCTTAAGAGATAACGGAGATTTGGATGCTATACAATATTAATACAGGGATCAACAAACAGTAGGTAAAATTCTTAAATTCCTCATATGAGTACACAGTACTAGCAATATACCCGCTCTCCATTAAGCTTATACCAAAAAGACGCAACTCTACAAATATTTATAAACATTGTGTTCTAAGTTTATGACAGTAAGACAATGTTGCAAAAATGCAATTTTCTGTTGTTTTTTTATTTAAGAAGCGAATATCAAACTTAATCAATCTTTAATTGTGGTGCAACTTTTTAATATTTAATAATTGTGTTTTTAGTCGATGATCCCAAAATTAGTACAAAGGTAGGCTTTTCGAAAAAGTATGCTGGTAAGTAAATGTTGCGTCCCATTTTCTTTTCACTTTCCTCACATGTATGTAATATAGCTAACAATCAAAAATAATTTTAGTTTTTGTTTAGAAGAGCAAAGCCTGAGTGAGGCTTTGCTCTGCTCTTCTTTCAGCAGCGGTGGCGGGACGGTGGCGGTGGCGAACCCGAACAAACGTTGATCGCTTTGCTGTTTTCTATCTTTCTGTTTTTGGTGGAATCGCATTGCGACAAAGGAGTTTTGTTGTAAACCCTCAAAAGACTTTGGAAATGTGATGCACTCTAAACTCCCACAGTCTGTTTTTCCTATCTCAGAGACAGATGTGACAGATTAATGTCAGCATAGTAATATGGTCACCATACATACATGGCACGTGGACAAAATCTCCTCGGGGAAAAGAAGATAAAACTCATAATAAAACAAAGATCTTTGGGAATCGAATCGACGAAAAACTATTTTTGACTGAGTTACCATGCGCGCACAGGAGGAAGATTTTAGGCTAAAATATTTTTTTAACCTTATTCCGTAAGGAAAAAGCATGTTTTTTCTTACCAAAGCTGTAGAGCTTCATCTTTTAGATCGATTAGCTCTATCTCATTTTGGAAAAATTTCGAATTAGGTTTTTATTATATTAAGGGCCTGTTTCACAATCGAGAAGTAAGTTCGAAGTAGCTTACTTTGCAGTTAAATTGACATAAATTTCATATTACAACTGTCAAATGATCTGCAAAGTAAGCTACTTCTAACTTACTTCTCGATTGTGAAACCGGCCCTAACAGTGCGAATATATTTTCCTCTCTCTTTCACTGACACTAAATCCCGAGACTCAAACCAACTAGTGGAGAGATTTCGAGAGAGATTTTGTCCACGTCCCGTGCTACCTACAGAGGTTAGGTTGAAAACTCTCATCGACGCTACGATAGAGTAGTCGCGTGTGATATCCAATCCACAGTGTGAGCCACCCTATGGTAGATGCCCGGTTGTCCTCTGCTTGCGCAGGAGTAGCCAGCGGACACTACGCCGATGAGGTACCACCTTCCAGACCTCTCCAGCATGAGGGGACCGCCGCTGTCCCCCTGGCAACTGTCTTTGCCCCCGCCCTTGTACCCGGCGCACAGCATCTCCGGGTATATGACCACGTTTATCCCTGGAAGGTGGAGAGAGAGACGTGTTACAAACGAAAATGGAAAATCCAAAAATTGTTACAAATAAAAATGAAAATTGCAAAAATTGTTACGAAGAAATTCATATATTATTATATTAACCAAAATAATACTTTATAGATTATTACAAAGAAAAATATGAGGCCGAAAATTATTCATTATAAACAAAAAGAGGTCAGAAATAATGTTCCGCTTTAACTTGTCATTAAACTATATATGTCACCACTAGCCCTTAGATGTCCCCCTGCTAAGGCCTTCCCTATGGATGGAAGAATAAAGGGAGGATGTGCCATAGCCCACAAGGCAGGCCCAGTGAGGACTGGTGGGCATTAACGACTGCAGACGCAGCCGGGACTAACGGCTGACAAACACACGTTAAGTTGTTGGTCCCGGGTGCATCCGCAGTCGTTAATACGCACCAATACGCACTGGTAACCCAGTGGTGGTTGTAAAGTCCTTTTTCCTAGCAGTGGGGACATTAAAAGGCTGGTTAAGATGATTTTTTAATTTTTTATGATAGACAAGAATGCTCGTCTTGCCCTTTATCTCACCAGATGGTAATTGACGTTAAGGGCCGAAGATGGAATCGAGCTTCACCTGGAACCCTCAACCACAGAGAGGCTGGCTATCTTATCACAATTGTCGGAACACAATAATGCTGTTAACATTATCATTATTATGGCGACAGATTTTGATAAGATGGTGGTAGCTAGCCAGGCGGACTTGAAAGAAGTCTTACCACCAACCAAACCGAGCACAAATTTGTACCCTCATTTGGATCGAATCCGGGGATCGAATCTGGATCTTAATTCCGGTGGGCGAACCAGTAAACCACGAAGGTGGCTTTTCTCAGCAGTGGTCAATAAAGGGCTGGTGATGATAATGATGGTATGAAAATAAATTATTAAAATAAATGCGTTGAACATTAGAAGCGCGTGTGTCAAAGTCCAAAGGTTTCCAATATTCAACGCATAAGCTACGCCATCCGTACGCAAACTACCAGGAGGCCTTGTTCTGAGAAGAACGGGCAAGAAACTCAGCAAGTTTTGTTAATTATTGATAATTTTGCGAAGTAATTACCATTAGCTCGATGCCACCGCTCGCAAACTCGGTTGTCCAGTACGGGCACGTCGACGGCTTGTAGGGTGCGCGGGCGCAGCCTCGAGCCTGGACTCAGCGCGCCCCAGCCGGCCGCCCAGCCGTACTGGCCTAGGAAGTCCGAGCCGCGCTCCGGTAGGCAGATCGGCGCTGCAATGGATGGTATACAACATATTTAACAAGCAGTTCACACAACACGACAGTCACCAAACCATAATCTGTCCAGCGTGTGTCGTACAAGGCGACGAGGGTTACGAGACTTACGAGTAATGGGCAACAAAGTTTGCTATGATACCATGTAGCAATAATTATGGCAATAGGCTGGAACCTATAATAATAGAGAGCTCAAGCCTTTTTACGAGTATATCAGTGACAAGAGGCTTGAGCTCTCATTGAGATGAGTCCTCGCAATAAGACAATTGGAGACTTTGAAACATAATTACTTACCTAATTTTCTTAGATAAACATAATAATAAAAACAATCATGACTTAAGAAGTATATTTTCAATATTTTTATATGAATACAAGCTGACTAGGCAAAGGTCATTTTTTGACCTTATCACCTATGGATATAAAAAATTGCCAAAAATGTCATAAAAATCGGTCAAGCCGTTTTAGAAGAGTTAAATAACAAACACGAGATTTTTGTAAAATTTTGATTATGTATATTAAAATTGATCTGCTATCTCGAGCTTATGCCACAAATACTTTGGACTAGATAATAGGTGTGAGAGTAATATATAATTAAAGCTAGCTCGCTCCAGCCACTAATAATAATTCTGTGTCGAGCGGGCTAGCCACAGAACCACTCGGTGGTGCTAGTTCGCTCCTTCCACTAATATAATAATAATTCCGTGAAACACGTACCAATGTGTGGCATGTAGTGCACGTTTCTGTCCAGCGTCAGAACAGCCACGTCGAACCTGTCGGCTTGGGGCGTGAACTTGAACAGTGGATGGACCTGAAAAAATAATTAAAAATATATGTATTATAATACAACTAGTGGCCGCCCGCGGCTTCGCTCGCATTAATGTCGGTTGTTATATAGAGAGCCTTTCTCAATAAATGGACTATCCAACACAAAAAGAATTTTTCAATTTGAACCAGTAGTTTCTGAAATGAGCGCGTTTAACCAACCGAGCAACCAAACAAACAAACTCTTCAGCTTTATAATATTAATATAGATTGTCACCACGCCCTATCTCTCCCGCGATAGCCGTACAAGGCGGCTGAGGGTAAAGAAAGCAATGAAAGGGCAGTAGCGTTCCTCTTACATACGTTAGAGGCGTAGTTGATTTCTAGTGTGAGGAGAATATAAATCAAAAAGGAGTGCATGTTTTTCATGAAGTCTTACTGATACGTATGGAAGCCACATACTGTGCCGACCACAGTTAAACTGGGAACGGTAAGAATACAGTTCCCAGTTTCATTGTGGTCAGTTGAACTGTGTAAAAAATAATACCATTACCATTACCATTGACCTGACCAGGTCAGGGCGATAATGATATTGATAATAATATAACGTGTGTCGGTTCACACGTTATGTTATTATCACCTAGCCCAAAGTAAGAAGCTACAGCACTAAGAAACTAGATGATAGTTACATTTAACATACTGCTCTAAGATTGGCTTGGTTCTTATGACCCTGTCCGACTTCAACCCCCCTCAGGATCGTTGTCGTGGGTAATTCACTTTCCACTTTGCAAGAAACCCCTAGACCTGTTTCCACTAGGGCAGTGATAGCCACAGGTCTAGAAAAAAAATATAGATATATAAATCTAAAGTCGTGTGGTGACGGCAGAGTAGATTGCAATTGCCACCCCAAATTTCTCCCGTGGGTGCCGTACAAGGCGACTAAGGATAAATCAGTGATGAGGAATGGGCAGCAGTATTTCTCTTATACCACCTAGCAATGTACTGCGACTTTTATGCCCGATAAATGGCAATAGGCTCGCCACCTATTACATGGGACCTAATATAATTGGCGAAACGTGGGTGCTAGTTCACCTCTGCCTACCCCTTCAGGGATATAGGTACGTGTATACGTGTTTTAGTATTTTTAGGAGTATGTATGTAGTATGACTTTAACCCTCCTCAGGATCGCATCGTACTTGCTTTCACTGGTGTAGTGGTAGACAGAAGTCCAGAAAAGATACAAAATATAGATCCATAGGTGCTTACCTTTATAGACCGCACACCAAAAGTGTAAGCGGGTAGCGGTTCAGCAGCGGAGTTGATGACGTAATCCCCCAATGTGACGCGTACGTGACGGGGTTGCGCCCGCGCCACACAGTGACCCGCCGTGACCACGTGTCGCCGGGATATCAGCGAGCCACCACACCTGCAACGTGACGATTGATGCTTAGCAAAGGTGGCGTGGGGGTTGGTTTCAAGCTAAATCAGCATTGGATGCTAATTTACTACTTACAGCCATGAGGAGCGGGCTAGAATTATGTATTGGGCTAAACACAAAGTCCAACATTTAATCACATAGAGCAATATTATATCGTCAAGATAAAAAAACATAGAAAACCAGTGTGTGTCTTAGAAAGGATGGAGAAGTGCGCAGTATACTTCAGTCTACAATGGCAGGCCTCCAAAACGCAAAAAGCATTCACCTTATTAAGTACAATAACTAAATTCGGTTTCAATTTTGTCTAAGGTTCATGTATCGCCAGCCAAATAATCTGCAAGTATGCTGTAGATAAGCTAGTCATTTAGTTCTCATGGCTCTATGCTAAGGGTAATGTACAATGCCTAAACCCAACAGAAGAGATTTTTTGTCTACACCATGACCCAAACGAAGATCGAAGTGTTATCAGAAAATCAATAATACCTCGATCGGAAGGCATTGACGAGATCTTGATCGGTACCATATATGACTAAGAGCCAGTCTGACACTAGATTGATGCTGTTGTGGGTAGTTTACCCGCCACCGTGAGAGAAACTCCAGATGCGATGATAGGCACAGTACAAAATCCCCTTAGTCGCTTTAGACACACGCGGGGAGTGAAATGGGGTGGTGAATGCAGTATTCTGCTTTGTCATAATAAATGATACGAATCCTTTATTGTCTGCTCTTTTCCTTGCTGCTGCGCTGTCGCAAGTACAACCATAGGTAATAAACGACTCCACTCCGAGGAGTGTGGGCCAATAGTGTAATCGTAATAATTATGTGAAATATAAACTTTACACTGGCGGCAGTAACGAAGCCGTGACAACTTACAGACAGTCACCACGCCATACAGACAGTCATGTATTTTAAACATTACCAAAGAACGGACAATTTTATTGTGGAAGATTGCGATGTCACTTTTCCACATGACGATTACTGCGCGTGCGCACCGTGGTTTGGACAATGGCACAGATTAGGCGCGTTATGAAATATGGCGTGTTACGTTTTGTAATACATTGCGAAGATCTCGATGGAACTGCTCTGGACTTGGCTACTTTCACCTGAGAGCCGTAAAGTGCGCTAATCTTCTAAGGGGTTTTGATGATCAGTTTGTTCGAAAGGTACACATACATGTTCTCGAGTCATGTTTATGTAAACCGAATGGAAAAAAAGACCTAGGTTAAAGGAAAAGTACACTTAATACGGATGATGGTAAATTTTACTGAAAGGTAACATTCCTATATTTTGAAATGCAATTAAAACTGCATTTAGTATTTTAATCAGCTTCTTGAGCCATGCATATTTGAGGAAATGATAATAATAATATGTATACCTCATTATGTACCTAAAATGGGCGGAGAGTTTTTCTAGCTTTAGTCCTATATTCGGTAGAAAGTAGATAAGAATTTCCCGTGTGACTATAACGAGGAAAAACTCCTGTCTAAAACTAGATCTACAAATAAGCGTATTAGAACCATGCATGCGCTAATCTAAAGTAAAATATACATACAGAATATTCAACCACCAATCACCAGAAAGAGGAATGTGCGAAAAAGATGTCAAGAATAATAATGAAAAACCATAGTAATCATTCTCATAGTTCTCAATAGACATTAATATAAACTACATAAAGGAAAACATAAGGACTCAAATCTCTAACCTACACTTTTGTTCAATGTATGGGGACAAAGTTTACATTCCTAAAGATTCAGTGCAAGAACCTACTGACGAAGTCATCGTCATCATAAGCCCTTTATTGATGTCCACACTGCTGGAGCACATGCCTTCCCTATAGATATTATTTCCAGTAATACTGTCTTACTAGTCACAGAATTGTGACAATAATGTTTCCTAATATCTATTGTACTGGATAGTAATCCACTGCAATAAATGGTCGACAGTAATCGAATACCAGAATCAACAATGTTGAAGCCCACCGTGACTGAATCCGTGCCGTATATTTTCCTAAAGATCCTGCGTAGTCATATAATTTTCCTTCATATATCGCTCGTTACAAAGGCACAGCAATGGTGCATATTACAAGCAGCGATGTACTCGAGACAAAATAATTGACTCCCAATTCACCTTATCTGGACCCGGCTCTGATAGACCTACTAACTACCCGCATTCTACTCTACTGAGAGTGTCATGCTGTCTCTTTCGCACATTTACCTCTCTATCCAACACTGCTTCCAACCAATAAGCTCGAATATCGACATTAGCATGTTGCATCTGCAAAATCAATGGATTATTAATATTAGTATTATTAGTGACAGTATCATAATTATTATTGAAAACAAGAACAATATTATTCATATTTACATTCTTTTACTAATTTTACTAGACTTCATAAATTAATAGATCATTATTAAAAAGAGTATACCAAATATGTCATTGTATTTCTTTCTGACAAGTACTTATGTCTGTCCCACACCTTATTATAATGAAGAAGAGAGCAGAAATATATTTTGGCTGCCCTGTTTCACAATCGACAAGTAAGTTCTGGGTAGCTTACTTGGCAGATCAATTGACATTTATTTCATATTACCAATGTCAAATAATCTGCCAAGTAAGTTACTCAGAATTTACATGTCGATTGTGAAACAGTCCACGCTGTTGTCAACTGCTCTAGAATTTGACAGGGTTACTATACTGGGTTACATAAAAAAAAACATACGGGTACGAATTGAGCAAACCCCTCCGTTTTTTCGTCGGTTCAAAAAAATCGCAATCAGGTTATGAACCTGACATACCTATTATTATAATAAAAGCCTTGTTATTCTGCACATAGAATAATAATAATACACAAACTGTTTGTACAGCTGCACGGGCGACGCTCTCTGATTGGTTGGTGCGGGTAAATCAAGGGAGGTACTATGGTCAACCAGCCACCAACCCTCCTTACCAACCTTGCTAGTACTTAATTTACATTAGCTTTAGTTTTCAGTATAAATTATTATACGAAAAAGAGAATGACATCCATTTTCATTTAACATAATTAAAACATGAAGTCCAGCAAAATAAATTAAACTTACACCTCAAGAGTCAAACTTAACTGATCGCACTAAGATTGTGATTCATACAAAACAACTGTAAACATTAAAAGTTTTAATCAAGACAGGGCACGAAAACGTAATTTCTGTCATAATTAAAGCTTTGTCTGTATTCATTTATGTTAATAAATGTAGTAAATTAGTAACAATTATCATATTAGTTCTTAATTATAAGCGTGTATAATAATTATGTGCATAATCTCATTGTACAATATAGTACAGTTATACAACACTTAAAAATAGGAAAGTGTGGTGTTATGTATGTGTAGTGTTGAAATGTCATGTCACAAACTACAATCGGTTTTTTATTACTTGATTTATTTCCTACACAAACTTGACACCTTTTTTATAAAAAAAAATGACACCGACTCCTTTTAAATTGCTGTGTACTGTTTTTGTTAAGAACTCTTTTTACAATTTATCACTATATCAAGTAAGAAAAAACGTGGTTTATATACATAAATACAAAGTGAACATTTTGGATTTTTAACAGTCACGTTTAATTCTGATCGTAATGACACCAAGATTTATAGCAATTAATTTTCAATTTTCAATCTAACTGGTGTAATGGAAAATCCAATAAAATAAATCAGTATATTATTAGCGAATAAACTAAAACAAAAATCAGCACCAAACTAATTCTTTAGCACCACTCCAACACACCCGACACAAGTCCACCGTTCCGGCGACGAAATTATGGAACTTATGTATTGTCATTGAACGCGGCGACTAAAACTGGAATCAGCACCAAATTTATGTTTTAGCATCACCCCAACACAAAAACTTAATCACAACAGTGTCCCAACGAAAGACTCCGTGTCTTTATTATGTTCAGTGGGCCTACTACGGGACGTGGACAAATATCTCTCCGCCACTTGACAGTGTTTTGTTTCGGGATTTAGTGGGAGTTTGAATTAATCAGGGGAAGTTTGAAAGTAGCGCCAGTGACTGAGAGACTGCGGAGTGATAGACTTGGAGGGTTTGGTTATGTTATAATTTATATATTTTTCATTTTCATCTTTCATTAACTCATAATTTCATGTAAAGGGAATAACAAACTTGCTGAGTTTCTTGCCCGTTCTTCTCAGAACAAGGCCTTCTGGTAGTTTACGAACGGATGGTGTAGCTTATAACGTTAAATATTGGAAACTGTTTTTTTTCGTTTCCAGTGCTTAACGTTATTTCTTTGACGATTCATGAGTGTATGTAATCATACCTTAAATGAATAAACCATATTTTACATTTTGCGAAGAGATGAAAGTTATGTTGGCAGAATAATGTTCAGTATCAACGTGAAAGGAAGTAGAAGGAGAGGAAGACCAAAGGATATAATAGCGAGAGGGGTGGACGAGAAATTGGTGAATGATAGAGAGAAGTGAAAGAAGAAAACATGTTGAGCCAAACCCGCCAAGAGCGGAAAGAAGAAGAAGATTTAGTGGGAGTTAGAGCGTGAGGAAACGGTTTTCTCTTCCCCGGGGAGATTTTGTCCACGTCCCGCCTGACTGTTTTCTTTTCCCCGTGGAGATTATGTCCACCTCTGTGCTGTCTGAAATGTTAGCATGACTTCTTTTCCCCGGGGAGATTTTGTCCACGTCCCGTGCCCCGGGGACTGTCTGATATGTTAGCATGAACGAACCACCGTGTACCGACCGAAGTGAAAAGCTGTATACAACCTTGAGGAGCCAATCCTGATGTACGCCTGCCAGGGGAAAGTGCCGAAACCGGCATCGTCCCCGCCGACTATCCTCCGCTGGGCCGTCTGCTTGCCGACAGCTATGCCGCAGCCTGCAACAAACCAATACGACTCTTAATACCCCCGAAAGTAGGCGCAATTTCGTTTGGTCCTCGTGTCGTAGAATAATTATTTTTCACCTCTCCCTACCCCTTCGGGGATATAGGCGTGATTAACGTATGTGTATTTTTTTATTTGGAAATACAACGAAATGTGTTTTTCTGCAAAAGAACCAAAAATTGTGGGCTACCCCACCGTCTAGGTGTGCGACATATAAAGTAATTTTTTTTTCATACTCAATAATACCTTCATATCTAAACTTGTCCAAGTCCATTCTTCCCGATTTCTTCAGCTTGCTCTTTTTGCTCTTATGCTTTTTGCTACTCACTCCAGACACCAGAAGCATAATTATAATAATAACACACAATGCTGCATACATCTTTTTGAAGTCCATCTTAATCTGTCCGGTAAAGCCATAATTATTAAAATAAAGCATACTTTTGTGTGCTTCATTTTAATAATTATGGCATAGTGAGGTGCTCGTGCGTGAATTATTTCAATGTCACTGTTCTAAACTAGCCAGCAATAATAACCTTTAGACCAAATTATATTCGAGTGGTTTGAAACAAGATGTCATGACAAGGATTGAGAAAGGGATGCTCGCATGGTTTGGTCACGTCGAAAGAATGGATAAAAAGAGAATGACAATAGTTATTTGTTGTACGTGAGTGCAAAGTTGTTTTTTAACCGCGTGCTCAATTTTGATGACCGAGCTAGCGAAGGATTCTAAAATTGAATCACGAGCGTAGCGAGTGATTCAAAATTAGAATCCTGAGCGATAGCGAGGGAATCAAAAGAGCACAAGGTGAAAAATCTTTGCACTCGAGTGCAACACGTAACTTTTCATCCCCCCCAACGAGGAAATTGCAAAATACAAAAAAATTACAATCACAACAGTTTCTGTTTTCATTCTCCCAGAAAAACCCACAAAACACCCATTCACCCAGAAACCCTCATAAAACACCCATTTACCGAGAAACACCCAAAAAACACCCATTCACCCAGAAACACACACAAAACACCCATTCACCCAGAAACACCCATTCACTCAGAAACACCCACAAAACACCCATTCACCCAGAAACACCCACAAAACACTCATTCACCGAGAAACACCCACAAAACACCGATTAACCCAGAAACACCCAAAAAACACCCATTCACCCAGAAACTCCTACAAAACACCCAATCACACCCAAAAAACACTCAATCACCCAGAAACACCCACAATTCTCACCCATCCATTCAGACACACCCACAAAACCCATTCACCCAGACACACCAACAAAACACCCATTCACCTAGACACACCCTCAAAAACACCCATTCACCCAGACGCACCTCCAACAGCCACCCATCCACCCAGCCACACCCGCAACATTCATCCAGACACACCTGTAAGTACCTAATAAAAATTACTCAACTGTATGTTTTTGTTCCGTTGCTAGCGTAAACAAATCAAACAGACCTAAAAAGCTTTTAAATGCTTGACTCAAGCATCAAGCAAGCGTTGTAGACGATCAAAATGTTTAAAGCAAGATTGGCGCCAAGCTGATTGACCGTCACGGAACTCCTAGGTTTTAACAAATTTATGACGTGAAAAGAAAATGGCGCGCGCAAAGCAAATTACAAAAAAAGTACACCAAGAAGGTTCCGAGTCTGAGTTTTTAACAAATTAAAATAGGTTGCATGACAATTTCGGCACCATGGAGGTAGAAATAAATATGTATAATGGTGTTTTGAATTCAAAAACTCATTGCACACGATGTTCTAAATTCAAATTTACTTTAACCTCTAGAGGATAAAAACGGCTTTTGCACTCAGATATCGAAGAGCAAAAACGCCTTTTCCGAGATGGTGGGATGAAAAAAGGATTTACATAGCGAAAGTGAATGGAGAAATGGGAAAGGGAATTCCTAGGCGGATCTTTCATAATCAAATTGAAAGTCTATTAAAAAAGGGCCTGGTCAAGAGTACCCGAAACTGACGGGCATGCATGAAGAGATTGATGAGATTGGATGAAGCGAAAGAAGTATGTAAGGATCGTAGCAAGTGGAAAGAAGTGATCTCTGCCTACCCCTGTGGGAGAAAGGCGTGACATATGTATGTATGTATGTATGCAAATTATATTCCGGCCAATGAAGCCAGAAAATGTAAAGGAAAACAATATTATAAGTAATATACATGAAGGTAGATTCATAGATTATAAGCAATATGTATATACTATGCGGGAAGTATGCTCATAACGGGTATAGTGTCTATTACGGCTGACTTGAGATGGAATATTCGATTTTAATTTTAACATTATATAAATGTTAGAAAAATTAGTACAAAGATTTTGGTGGTTAGAAAAAGAATTTCGAAAAATTATGGTCTTGAGGCGGGAATCGAACCCACTCACTCAATGTAGTGTCTTGGGTGGCCGAGCGGTCAGGCACCTGCCCGGATAGCAGCGGACGCGGGTTCGATTCCCGCCAACCACCAAAATCTTTGAGATGGAAAATTAATTTGAAAGTTATCTGTCTCCTTGGACGTGTGAAAACAATTTTATGTAGGTACAAGAGTACCCAGCTTAGGCACCATGCCCGCTTTGGGCCCGCTTCCCTTACTTTTTGCGTCTTTATAAATATATAAAGACGGCAAAAGTAAGGGAAGCGGCACAGAAATTGATATATCTGTGTGTATCTATACAATATATGATCTAAAAGAATACAAAGTACATTACTGCTTCAAATTAATTATTTACATATATTATATACAAAGAAAGATAGGTATATAAAAATTAGTACAAAGAATATTGTGATTTGAAAAATGCGCTTGATGCGGGAATTGAACCCGCGTCCACTACAATCCGGGCAGGTGCCTAAACCACTCGACCAACCAAGACGTTAATTAACTCGAAATTTCTCTAACCTTTACTACACTTCACGCGGGTTCGATTCCCGCATCAAAACTATAATTTTTCGAACACAATAATAATTTGAATGTAATTATGTTAATATTTGTGTCATAAATAAATAAGTGGTAACTTGTATATATAAATCTGTATTTTGATACTGTTTGTTTATCCAAATAAATAAAAATAAAATCTGTTTAAACCGAGCTATACAATCGAATCAAGCTGCCAAGAACTACAAAACATTTCATGACGAATTTTATCATTCATGCTTGGCTAGCTAAGTTCGATATTTAATTTCGTTTTGAATAACTTGACTAGTAGTTGATTGGGTTCGGTGTTAATTTGTATATGTTACAGCCAAAACTCTTACCCCCGAATACAGAAACGCTACCATAGTTTAAGCCCTGCTTAACATTTAAGTATTGTTAAAATTGAGTCTTGTTTGTACTGTCCACATAACTGTTTAAACAGTGCTCAAGATTTAAGAAGCGTTTCTGTATTTGGGGTTTAGCCGGTCTTAAGCACTTTTCACTGATTTCAGGCTTTATTAAATATTGAGCATCTTATTATTGCCTAACTTATTCAATGGGAGTCCGAGTGTGGCAGTAGGGGTTTTGATTATAGTAATTTGCTTATTTTACTTAATCACACTCGTTGAATCAAACCTATATTTTTGAATAAAGTCTTTAGATATCACAACAACACAGAGGTCACGTTAACACTTCAACAGGATTGGTCATATTTCGCTTTGTCGTCGAAAACAACCAATTAGAATCACCTATTCCGGTTACAGTCCGACCAATTTATCTTGACAATGTCCGATGGCGCTAGGGTGTCATGGAACTGTCAAAATCTATGGCAAAATTCTAGTTCCAATTTTCGCCGCTCGCCAAGACGAATCGGTGACACCGCACGCTTTGGCGCCAATTCACTATTGACAGCTGCACCAAAAAGTCTTGTGCATTTCTTTTTTTTTTCACTGGGGTAAACTGTGAACGACCACGAAGGTTTAATTGCGCTTGCAGACTAACCGTGGCCGGTGTGTTTACGTAACGAAATACAGTCCTTCCGGATAGGAAACGATTGTAACGTGGTGTTTACAACAGGTACGTAACCTTCTTTTACAGCGAGCGGATTTGTTTCAGTGCTCTTTTTGTTGGCGGAATCGAATAAAATGCAAGATCAAGATTATTGGGAAACAAACGCTACAAAACGTGCCATTCGGGCATTCAAAACGCAGTGCATTGCTAGGTGGTATAAGGGGAACGCTACTACCCATTCCTCATCACTGTTTTAACCCTTTAGTCGCCTTATACGACACCCGCGGGGGATTTGGGGTGGTGACAATTGTATTCTGCTCTGCCGTCACCACACGGCTAATCATTTTGATTTTTTTAAATCAATGGTGTAGGTATTCTAAATACATCTTTCTTATTTTTAAATCCGATAAAGAAACATATCCAACATAACTGTTTACGTTTTTTATCTCGTTATAATGGCTAGAGTTAAAGCCGCAAAGGACTGTAACGCAATCCGCAAAGGCTAACGCCGAAAGAGGTTAAACTGTCCGATTTTTTAAATAGGTGGACGTGATTGAACTCTATACGATTTTTAATCGAGCGAATTAATCGGATTGCGATGCGCCTTCCGCTTACAAACTCGATCCGAGTCAGTTTCGTAACTGACACGTGTGAATTTCGCACCTAGCCGAAGAAAGCGATTTGGGGCAAAGAGTCAGCCGTGAACTAATTACATACATACATTATCCCCGAAGGGGTAGGCAGAGGTGAATTAACACCCACGTTTCGCCAATTAGGGTAGGTCCCATGTGGTGGCGAGCCTATTGCCATAATTATATCGGGCACGGAAATCACAGTACATTGTTAGGTGGTGTAAGAGGAATGCTGATGCCCAGTCATTGCTGTCTTTACCCACGGGAGAGATGGGGGTGGTGTATTCTGCTATACCGTCACCACAGACGGAAGAGTCAGCTCGTGAACTAATTATTCAAGTGAAAAGTAGATACGTACATAAATCAGGTTTATTATGTAGGTATTGTAATAGGCTCGCCACCTATTGCATGGGACCTAATATAATTGGCGAAACGTCGGTGCTAGTTCACCTCTGCCTACCCCTTCGGGGATATAGGCGTGATTTATGTATGTATGTATGCATTAATATAATAAATAAATATTTTTACACTCACACCTATCATCTAGCCCAAATCTAGCCTTGAGCACTTGTGTTATGGATACTAGATGACGGACATATTTTTAATATAATTTTGTTTTATATATGTTGAAAATATACTACATAAACATATACACAACCATGACTCGGGAACAAACATTTGTGGTCATCGCAAAGTTTGCCCCTACCAGGATTCGAACCCGGGACCTCTTGACCAATACCCAGCGATCTGAGCATTCGACCAAGGCGACCGTCAAAGTATATCAGTAAGCCGAGGAGTATAACACCCAGGTTTCGCCAAGTATGTTAGGTCCGTGAATAATAGGTGGCAAGCCAATTGCCATCTATCGGTATATCCAATTGCCATCTATCATCAATTGTATATCGTTTCGCCAATTATGTTATGTCCCATGTAATAGGTGGCGAGTCTATTGCCATTTATCGGGCACAAAAGTCGCAGTACATTGCTAGCCTAGGTGGTATAAGAGGAACGCTGCTGCCCATTTTTAATTATATTCAGATTTATCCTTTGTCCCCTTGTACGACACCCACGGGAAAGATTTGGGGTGGTGACAATTGTATTCTACTCTGCCGTCACTACACGGCACCAAACTAAATAGTGTAACAAAGACCAGATAAATTGGATCCCTTTTGCTTAACCATCATTACAATGATACACGGACAATGTTGCTGTAACTTGACACAGCACTTAAGTTAGCAGTTAAACTTAACCGTGCCATATTTCACTGCCGAACTGCGGCAGGAAACTCGAATCTGACACCGGGACCGAACCACAGACCGCAGTGAAAGCAGCACTGGAAGATATTCGCTTATTTCATACAAGAAAGACACGCATTTCAAAATTGCATACCTGCAACGTTAAGTCTTGCTGTCTTAATTTTAGAGCACACAATGTTTCGAAGTAGTTTTTGAGTTGCGCCTCTCTTGTGTCAAATGAGAATTGAAACAATTACTTTTAAGTGAGGCCTACGTTTCCTCTCACTGTGAATCGTCAAATTGAAAATGTGCGCATCGAGCTATTATTTTGTATTGTGTCGCGTTCCGGGTACTGTTACCCTTTCTTTTTATTTCGAAAACAAGGCACATTTTTTTGTTAGCTGCCCTGTAGGCCCTGTAGACCACAGGCCACAAATAGCGGCCCTGTAGGCCTATTCGCTAACTTTTTTTGACAGTTGAAAGTGATGATCACCGAACTATTTACTTATCCATTACTACTTTACTATAATGCTATTGTGACACTTGTCCTGTGAAAACAGTAATGGATAAGTGAATAGTCGGTGATCATTTCTTTCAATTGTCAAAAAAAGTTAGCGAATTCTGTTCCCAGCTTATCAGCCTCCCTAGCCAAGTGGCGAGTCTTTCGAACGCATAGAATACAGAATGTATCATCATCGTCATCATCATCACCAGCTCTTGTAATGTCCCCACTGCTGGGGCACGGGCCTTCTATGCTGGCCTGGGAGCAACAACTAGTAACGGAGAATAGGCCAGCCCCGACTCATCCCATGGGTGTCGTAAAAGTCGACTAAGGGAGATTGCCCGGTGTAGACCAATTAGCACCTTGGGGCACCCGAATGGTGGAGGGCAAACCACCAACAACAGCATACCCAAAGAGGGTTGGTGTCAGGCAGACGGCTGACTGTAAAACCTAAGTCAAAACCTTGAGCAGTATTGGCATGTTGTCGTCCCAATCACTCTCTCCGTTCATCGATTTCTCGGCATGGTTTCTGTCTCTTTTCTATACATTCATTCACCACGAGCACCTTTACGGTGTGATAGATCATATGAACCAAAAAGGAGTGGATGGCTTCATGACGTCTGACCGGTACGAATGGAAGAGGAAACATACTGCGCCGACCCCAGATAGACTGGGAACAGGGTAGGGAGAAGAAGAAGATTTATAAATTACATATATACATACATAAATCACGCCTATATCCCCGAAGGGGTAGGAGAGGTGAACTAGCACCCACGTTTCGCCAGTTATGTTAGGTCCCATGTAATAGGTGGCGAGCTATTGCCATTTATCGGGCTCAAAGTCGCAGTAGGCACATAGCTAGATGGTATAAGAGGAACGCTGCTGCCCATTCCTCATCACTGATTTATCCTTAGTCGCCTTGTACGACACCCACGGGAGAGATTTGGGGTGGTGACAATTATATTCTACTCTGCCGTCACCGCACGGCTGAAATTTATATACATTATTATTACAACAATTATGTTGCCAATATAAGTTCCGATTGTTTGTCTTGATCGATATGCCATTTATGTTTACTGACACTTGACTATATGTCCAATTCAGCCTTTTACATACAGTCAACGGCTCTTCAGACAACCCAAAACTGTCAAATTTCTTCAATCAAATCAAATTTCGCCAACCTTATCTTGTTGGCAGTAGAGCCAAAAGTCGACTGAGAAAATTTAACATTTCGTGGTTGTCTGACGTGCTGTTGCCTGTACATAAATCAAGCAAATTGTCATCAATTTGCGTAATTTATGCATGTAAAAGGCTCAACAGCCCAGAACGTAAACATATCAGATGTTAATAATAAGCCCAGTGTTACTGGCGTCAAGGTCATCTCTCCCCTAGGTCCATCTAGAAGGTCCATCTAGACCCCTTGGTCATCTTCTACATACATACATTCATAAATACAAAATAAATAATGATAAATAAATAAACTAAATAAATATTTTTACACTCCCACCTATCATCTAGCCCAAAGTAAGTAGCCTAAGCACTTGTGTTATGGATACTAGATCACGGACACATTTTAAATATAATTATGTATATCAATGTTGAAAATATACTACATAAACATATATGACTCGGAAACAAACATTTGTGGTCATCACAAAGTTTGCCCCTATCAGGATTCGAACCCGGGACCTCTGGGCCAATACCCAGCAATCTGAGCATTCGACCAAGGCGGCCGATTTATGTATGCATGGATGTGTTATCTAAAAACCCAAGGACCTAGAACGTAAACATATTATCAGAGGCTAATGATATGATAAGCCCCAGTGCTGTTGGCTCCAAGGTCTCCCCCCGTCTTCTTTCCTACGGAAGTACACTAATTCAGGCTTGAAGTCAACACACCGTGAAACCACGTTTGGTTGGACGTTTCGCAACGTCCGAGTCGCAGCAATCGAATCATAGGTGGCGTATGGATTGCGCAATTTCCTGCTCTCGTATTCGGTGTCAATACAATGCGAGATGTTTGTGTCAAAATTTGCAATGCGTGTGGGGAAGGAGGTCGCCGGATTTGGGGTTTTCCGCGATTGTGACGGGTTTCAGGTCAATGGCAACACCTAGGCGCAATAAATAAATAAAGGCGGAGTGCTTGGCGCGTTTCGTGGTGTCAGTCAGATTTATTTTCGGTAATTCAAAAATTGTTACAGAGAGGATTTTGTGCAGTGAAAGTGGTGTTATTTCGATGCACAAGCATCCGTGTTGATGTGCAATTATGCAGAATCATTGGAAACAAATCTTATGATGTGTTTGATGTTGTGGTGAAGATGACTATAAAAAGTGGTTTTATCTATTTCATCAGTCACCATCATGAACTCTGTTACCTTTCAATTCGCGCCAAGCACCGTTGCGATAAAATGTGTGACACCCATATTTTAACGTAAAATTCATTTCACTCATTATTTCATAATACTATAGCTAAAATATACACAATGTACACTTAGATAGGCCGTGTAGTGACGGCAGAGCAGAATACAATTGTCACCACCCCCATCTCTCCCGTGGGTGTCGTACAAGGCGACTAAGGGTAAAGACAGCAATGAGTAATGGGCAGCAGCATTTCTCTCATACCACCTAGCAACATAAATTTGTACTGCGATTTATGTGCCCGATATATGGCAATAGGCTCGCCACCTGTTACATGGGCGGTCCCATGTAACAGGTGGCGAGCCTATTGCCATTACATAATTGGCAAATTAACAAAATAAATCAATAAATTATATAGTCTTAATGCGGGAAACGAACCCGGGTTTCCGTATCAAGACTGAACGGAAAGAGTGATTGAAATGACAGCATTCCAGTCCACACTGCTCCTGATTTTGGCTAAGGTTTTACAGCCGGCCGCCTGCCTGACACCTACCTTCTTTGGGTATGCTGTTGTTGGTTTGCCCTCCACCATTTGGGTGCCCCAAGCAAGGTGTTCATTGGTCTACACGGGGCAATCTCCCTTAGACCAGTCCGTCTCCGATATAAAAAAAAAATCTCTAGGTATCCTATAGCTTAATGTTGTCTAAATATACCCACAAAATTATATAAAATTTAGATTTGTGGTTCCTTAAAAACTCGCAAATATGTTTGTATGGAAAAAATAATTTTCGCTTAATTCTCCAATTTTTCTCCCAAATATAATCCATCACACCGGAAAGGTGCTAGTGATGAATGAATGTATAGTAGTATAGAGACGAAACCGACCATGTCGAGACAGATGAACGGAGAGAGTAATTAGGATGATAAAATTAACAATCCATACTGCTCAAGCTTTTGGCTTAAGTTGTACAGCTGGCCGCCTGCCTGACACCAACCCTCTTTGAGTATGCTGTTGTTGGTGGTTTGCCCTCCACCATTCGGGAGCCCCAAGGGTTATTGGTCTGCACCGGGCAATCTCCCTTAGTCGACTTTTACGACACCCATGGGATGAGTCGGGGATGGCCTATTCTACGTTATTTGTTCGCTCCGCATAAAACGTACATACTGTTTTCTCTGTAATACGTCAATATCATATATTTTGTGAGAGGAGCTCGCTAGCGCAGTGACATAGCACGCTTGGCCTGCGATTGCGTAAACTAAGCTAGATTCGTTGGACGGGTGACCAACAATTTTTTATCTCGAGTTCCTCCGTGCTTCGGAAGATACGTTAAGCCGTTGGTCCCGGCTGCATCTTCGTTAATACCCACCGACCCGCACTGGGCCAGCGTGGCCCAATCTCCCTATATTCTGCCATCCATTGGGAAGGCCGTGCCGTGTGGTGACGGCAGAGTAGAATACAATTTTCACCACCCCAAATCTCTCCCGTGGGTGTCGTACAAGGCGAATAAATCAATGATGAGGAATGGGCAGCAGCGTTCCTTTAATACCACCTAGCAATAGCAATGTACTGCGACTTTTGTGCCCGATGTATGGCAGTGGGCTCGCCACCTATTACATGGGACCTAACATAATTGGCGAAACGTAGGTGCTAGTTCACCTCTGCCTACCTTTTCGGGGATATAGGCGTGATTTATGTATGTATGTATGCATTGGGAAGGCCCGTGCCTCAGCAGTGAGGACATTAAAGGGCTCGTGATGATGATGATACATTTTGTATTCTATGCGTTCGATAGATTGTCCAATTGGCTAGGGGGGCAGCATGTAAGACAACCAACGCTCCATTATTACAGCGAATTCTTTTGCAAAAACACGCAGAAGTAGCAGTGAAAGCCACGCGGATGCGATGTTGCGCAATGATACCTCGCATGCCAGTCTTACGGCATTGTTTACTGGATTACGAATAATAAATAGTGCGAATATGGCAGCAATATAAAGGTCTGAGCGTACGTAACGGGAAAACACCCAGACGGGACGGGGACGGGGCCTCTCTCGTACAAAAAGCTCCGTCCGTGTCTCCGTGACATAAATATATCACACGGGGCTTGTTTGTACGAGAGAGGCACCGTACACGTCCCGTCCGGGGTGTTTTCTCTTTAAGTATTTAATGATGCTGCAACTCAAAATTACAAGGCAGCTTTAAGTCTTACATACATAGATACATAAATCACTATATATATCCCCGAAAGGGTAGGCAGATGTGAATTAACACCCACGTCTCGCGCATTATCTTAGGTCTCATGTAATAGGTGGCGAGCCCATTGTCATCCATCAGGCACAAAAGTCGCAGTACATTACTAGGCGATATAAGAGGAACGCTGCTGCCCATCCCTCATCACTGTTTTAACCCTTAGTCGCCTTGTGCGACACCCGCGGGAGATATTTGGGGTGGTGACAATTGTATTCTACTCTGCCATTACCAATGCGAATATGGCAACAATATAATTCGAAATTGCATTTTTATACAGCTTTTCTTACTGTCAAAAAATCAGAGCACACAATGATTCTCTATATATATATTTATTTAGTTGCTTCTTTTAAAACAAAATAAAAAGTTAGTTTTTTTTATGCTAGACACGGAAGCTGATGGTAAGTGACGATAAGGGCGGAAGATGGAATCGAGCTTCATCTAGAGACCTCAACCACAGAGGGGCTGGCTATCTTATTGCAATTATAGGAACACAATACTGTTGTTAACATTATTAGTATGGCTACAGATTTTGATGAGATGCTGGTAGTAGACTTAAAAGAAGTCCTACCACCAACCAAACCGAGTCCAAATTTGTACACCCCTGCCCCCGTAGCACGGGACGTAGACACATCTCCTTCGGGGAAAAGAAAATCTTTTCCTCTCGCTCTAACTCCCACTAAATCCCGAGACAAAACACTGTCAAGTGGTGGAGAGAGACTTGTCCACGTCCCCGTGCTAGGCCCGCTGGGGATAGAAACCCGGAATCTCACTACCCCACGGAGGCAGTTAAACTTAAACTTACATATGATTCCGACTGTACTAAAGTCTTCAGCTACCTATGATGCTGACTGTACCTAAAGCGCACTTTGCCGTTAAGCCTCTACCTGCGGCACTCAGAGACGTCAATTAACTTTAATGAGTATTTAATGTCAAAAATTTTCATTCAAATCTAGACTATAGACCCGGCAAGAATAGCGACTAGTTTGGAATTGTCATTTTTTGACGTTAAGTACTCATTAACGTTATTTGACGTCTCTGAGTGCGGCAGTTAGCCCAAGAAAAGTCTCAGCCCTTACGTCAAGAAATGACAAATCAAAACTAGTCGCTATTTTTGACGGATCTAGGGTCTAGATTTAAATGAAAATTTTTGACATTAAATACTCAAATTAAGTACTCCTTTAAAGCTAATTGACGTCTCTGAGTGCAGCAGTTAGTGAATAAATAACCCTTTAATTACGCAACCCCAACGAAGTCGGTCAGCTAGACCAATACAAACGCGTTGCGCTACTTTCGTTGGAGAATGCGACAATTAAAATTCTTATCATTATGCTTGTTGTGTCACAGAGGAGGAAGCGGTTGAGTGTGAGAATGTTAATGAGAGACAACTGGGACAGATGGTGTTAGATTATGCATTTATTCTATAACAGTTTGTCCTTGAATAGCGTCGGCATATTCAAGGACGACCAGGCGAAAGAGTGACCCGGTTAAGAGGATTGTGAAGCTCTAGGTTTTAGTACAAAAAAGGGATAAAATTTTTCACGCCGTATAATTTTAATAAGTTTTGGATATGTAAATTTTTTGAGTGAAAACGTTATCGCTCGAGACAAGTAGGTATTCAAAAAGGAATGAAGGCATTCCTTGCGCCGCGTATCGGCACCTCACAATCCTCTAGCGTAGTTAGAAAAAGTTCCAAAAATTATTGTCTTGATCCGATGAAAATTTTTCAAACTTTTTCTCACCACAATTTCCATTGTTATAATTTTTCTAACATTTAATAGTAGATTTTCCATCAAGTGCACAAATCGAATCATTTTTGTCCGAGACTTTTAGCAGCCCGAGCCGAAGGCGAGGGCTGATAGTAATGTCGAGGATGAAAATGGTTTTGTGAACGAGTTAGAAACTCTGATTTTCACTTCGATTGCGAGAAAATAAAGCAGCAGTTTATCATAACATTTCTTAAAATTCAAACTAAAATTAGTACAGTTTTGAATACTGAAGGAAATTGTTTTTCCCATTTATATTAGGCTTGGGCCGCAGACCTATACAGCCAAGTTATTAAATTAATTTTGAAATAATAATTTTCTTCAATTAATTTAATAACCTACCGTACCTACTTGAATTAAAAATTTTATATCTTTTATGTCTTAAAAACACATTAGGCAAATAAATTTAGGTAAATATTAAAAAATAACAAATTTTATATTTGATTTTCTTATTGTGTTGGCTGCATGGCTCATTTTCTTTGCCTTAAAATAGGCACATTTATGAGTAGATACGTTAATGCTCTAGAGCACAAAATTCGATTTTGTGCAGCCTATATCCTGCACAAATAAGCACTTTCAGAGCATGAGAAGTGAAAAATCTTTTAATTTTTGGTCATCCATCCAATGAACGGCTTCAACGAACATTGTTTAGTTAATGTCATCCACTCCCTTTTGATTCATATCATCCAACACACCGGAAAGGAGCTAGATGAATATGTATAGACAAAAGATGGAAAAGTCGGAAACAGTGATTAAAATGACTTCAAATCCATACTGCTCAAAGTTTTCGCTTAGGTTCTACAGTCGGCCGCCTGCCTCACACCAATCCTCTTTGGGTATGCTGTTGTTGGTGGTTTGCCCTCCACCATTCGGGTGCCCCATGGTGCTTATTGTTCTACAGCGGGCAATCTCCCTTAGTCGACTTTTACAACACCGTGAAATGAGTGGTGACGGCAGAGTAGAATACAATTGTCACTACCCCAAATCTCTCCCGAGGGTGTCGTACAAGGCGACTAAGGATAAATCAGCGATGAGGAATGGGCAGCAGCGTTCCTCATAAACCACCTAGCAATAGTACTGCAACTTTTGTACCCGATAAATGGCAATAGGCTCGCTCGCCACCTATTACATGGGACCTAACATAATTGGCGAAACGTGGGTGCTAGTTCACCTCTGCCTACCCCTTCGGGGATATAGGCATGATTTATGTATGTATGTATTATATGTATGAAATGAGTCGGGGCTGGCACATTCCACGTTGAATCTTCGCTCGCAGGCCACCTTGGAAGACGATACACAGAACCACGTAATTCGACAAATCAGATGCTAACCAATATCACTATACGTAACTCTCATTACAATAAAATGCAAGCCACAGGGCCCGCGTTGGCTAATCCAGCGCAATGTTTGTATACGTGCCGTGAATGAATATCATCTTTGTCTCGCGATAAAGGCTAGCATGCAATGCTTACTTATAAAACTGGGTGTCTGTCTGTGGGTTGTATATTTGGAGCCCCAGGTAAAAGAACCGCTGGTGGTAAAATCAAAGATAGGTTCGGTTGTTTAATTTATTGCACACACTTTGTACAGCGGTTGCTAAGTAAGGGAATCAATATAGCCGCGGTCAAGGGAACCATAGACAACAAACAATAGTTTTAATAATTATTTTAATTTAGTTTATGCTTGGTGCTACCAACAGTCCTTTAATGTCCCCACTGCTGAAACCCAGACCTTCCCTATGGATGGAAGGATATAGGGATAGGGAGAATGGGTCATAACCCACCACGCTGGCCCATTGCGGATTAGTGGGCGGGGGAATAAAACTAAGTATACATTGTATATAGCACGTAAAAAGAAGAAATAAATAAAAATAAAAAAGCTTGAGCAGTATGGATTGTTAATTTTATCATCCTAATTACTCTCTCCGTTCATCTGTCTCGACATGGTCGGTTTCGTCTCTATACTACTATACATTCATTCATCACTAGCACCTTTCCGGTGTGATGGATTATATTTGGGAGAAATTGGAGAATTAAGCGAAAATTATTGTTTCCATACAAACATATTTGCGAGTTTTTAAGGAACCACAAATCTAAATTTTATATAATTTTGTGGGTATATTTAGACAACATTAAGCTATAGGATACCTAGAGATTTTTTTTTATATCTTATATCGGATTTATTGGTAGTGAAAGAAATAAAAATAAGATAAAATTTTATACACAAATATAAGTCCTTGAAATGAAGTTTAAAATAAAAAAAGAATAATGGACATAACTATTGTTTTTTTTGCCGCGTGGTGACGGCAGAGTAGAATACAATTGTCACCACCCCAAATCTCTCCCGTGGGTGTCGTACAAGGCGGCTAAGGATAAATCAATGATGAGGAATGGGCAGCAGCGTTCCTCTTATACCACCTACCAATAGTAATGCACTGCGACTTTTGTGCCCGATAAATGGCAATAGGCTCGCCCCCTATTACATGGGACGTAACATAATTGGCGAAACGTGGGTGCTAGTTCACCTCTGCCTACCCTCTCGGGGATATAGGCGTGATTTATGTATGTATGTATGTATGTACTATTGTTTTAAAGGAATTATACACTACTACTAAATAATCAGGGAACATCGGCAATTTCATACTTTAACCCCTATTATTATGAATCAAACGGATTTTTTTTCAGTACTAGACAGGGAATCTCTTGTCCTTCAGCTCAACTGATCGTAAGTGAAGATAACGGTCACGACCAACAGGTTGAAAACACTGGGCTAGATGTAAGAGTGTGTATAAATAAGACATTCGACGGAGACGGATATTTATTCGACGGAGCCGTGTGGTGACGGCAAAGCAAAATACAATTGTGACCTCCCCCAATCTCTCCCGCGGGTGTCGTACAAGGTAACTAAGGGTGAAGACGGCAATGAGTAATGAATTGCGTGCCCGATACATGGCAATAGACTCGCCCCCTACATGGGACGTAACATCTGCCCAACCCTAAATAGGCGTCATTTTTGTGTGCGTGTGTGTGTGTGTTCGACGGAAACATCATATAGCTCCTAAGTTCGACCTTACGCATCAGTGTGGCGCCCGCCTTACAGATATTATGTCACACCTAGAGAAAGCCGAGGACCTACTTATCTGACCAACATATGAAAAACGGACTCACCACAAACACGCGACTACCGGTTTTTTGACAACCACACAAACAGCTGTTGGCCCGTGGAAATCCAAAGGTCACATGTTACGTTGATTTGGTATTTTAAAAATAATCGTGTTCCGAAGGCGACAGAGTCTAGTATTGCGCGTGGGAAAGAGTTGCGTAAGTTTGTTTTTTCAGAGGCACATTTGGAACGCCGGCTTTCCCGATAATAGTCAGTTGTTTTGACTGATTCGCGTTTTTTTTCTTTCAGCTGATTAGAGGTACGAACGACTGTTATCTCACTTGCGTATTTATAGGAAGAATGGGCCATAACCCACCACGCTGGCCCAGTGCGGGTTTGTTAGAAAAAGTTCTAAGCATTGTAGTTAGAAAAAGTTCTAAACATGAGTTTTATATTCAAGGATATAGGCATGATTTATCTATGTTTATGCCGGGTGCTGCAATAGGCTAACTCTCTATTACAGTGGACTGACAATTGTTGGCGAAGTATGGGTTACAAAGATTTTGGGGTTAGAAAACGAATTTCGAAAAATTATGATCTTGAGGCGGGAATCGAACCCGCGTCCGCTGCTATCCGGGCAGGTGCCTGACCGCTCGGCCACCCAAGACATTCGATTCCCGCCTCAAGATCATAATTTTTCGAAATTCTTTTTCTAACCCCAAAATCTTTGTACTAATTTTTCTAACATTTATAAAATGTCAAAATTAAAATCGAGAAGTATTAATTTGCGTCAAACTTAACCACAATGTGACATGTCAAATTTCTGAATCTTTGGGCATTGACCACAATGTTACATGTCACATTTCTAAATCGTCTTTGTCAAAGATGACAATCCGCGCGTGCTCTCTACTGTACTCACAAGAATGGGGCGACAATTTTCAACTTTGGTACCTTTTGAAAGAGCACATTGGTAGCTTGTGCAAGCTTTCCTTTCTCACAATACCCCGCTTCCATATAAATGAGAGGTGTTTCCTAAATTTGGCCGAAACGACTCCACTTTCGTTTTCATTTGTGCCTTTGTACACCCACGTGTATATATCTACGAGCGAAAAGAAATAATTCAGATAGAAAGAAACATGGCACGGTGTCTGCTGAAGCTAACATAACAAACGTGTCACAATGTTGTTATTTATGCATTTATGATACACTTGATTGTAAAGTGGCCGTGTGGTGACGGCAGAGTAGAATACAATTGTCACCACCCCCAAGGCGACTAAGGATAAACCAGTGATGAGGAATGGTCAGCAGCGTTCCTCTTATACCTACCACTTAGCAAAGTACTGCGACTTTTGTGCCCGATAAATGGCAATAGGCTCGCCACCTATTACATGGGACCTAACATAACTGGCAAAACGTGGGTGCTAGTTCACCTCTGCCTACCCCTTCGGGGATATAGGCGTGAATTTTGTATGTATGTATGTATGTGTGATTGTAAAGTGGACTGTTTCGCCCGCTACGCGTACATAAAACCCACTTCCTGGTCAGGGAGTGACATAAAACTATGATTTTACCTCGGGCGATTAAAAAAGAAGGCCACAGAACGCATATTTATCAATTACTTGCGATCTGATGCATTTTTTGTTTAATCACCCTTTTAGTACATAATTATGTACTATTTTTTAGTTAATTTGTATCATATATAAATCAGGCCTATTCATCATTAAAGGGGAAGGCAGAGGTGACGGGGAAATATAAAATGTTATTTACATACATACATATATATACATAAATGACGACTATATCCCCGAAGGGGTAGGCAAAGGTGAACTAGCACCCACGTTTCGCCAATTGTGTCAGGTCCCATGTAATAGGTGGCGAGCCTATTGCCATTTATCGGGCACAAAAGTCGCAGTACCTAGGTGGTAGGTATAAGAGGAACGCTGCTGCCCATTCCTCATCACTGATCTATCCTTAGTCGCCTTGTACGACACCCACAGGAGAGATTTGGGGTGGTGACAATTGTATTCTACTCTGCCGTCACCACACGGAATACAATTGTCACCAACCCCATCTCTCCCGTTGGTGTCGTGATGAGTAATGGGCAGCAGCATTTCTCACATACCACCTAGCAATATAAATATATTGCGATTTATGTGCCCCATATATGGCAATAGGCTCGCCACCTATTGGAACATGGAACCGAACGTAAATGGCGAAAAGTGGGTGCTAATTCGCCTTTGCCTACCCCTTTGGGGATATGGGCGTGATTTATGTATGTATGTAAATATTACACTGAATGCATAGTAAATAAATATTAGTTAAGAATTATATTAAAGAAAATGTTCATTAGAGCAAGTAAAATGAAATTATAACAATATAACGTTAGATCAATATTGATCATTATCTTCTTAAATATAAAAATTAATTGCTGTGCGTTTGTCTCGCTAAAACTCGAGAACTGCTGGGCCGATTTAGCTGATTTTGGTTTTGAAATGATTGTATGGGGCCAGGCAAGGCATAAAAGGTGAGAAAATATGTAAAAATTTCGAGTACAATATTAGCAAAAACAACATTCTCCATTTTCAAATAAAAACTGCTTTCCTGTCAAACATTTGACGTTCGTCCGGTCGGTACGGAGTTTGGGCATGACAGCACCTAATCGTAACCATGGCTACGGGATAAATTATATGGCATAACAACGTATGCCGGGTCAGCTAGTATTTAATAAAACTGTGTTAAATGAGATCGGGTCAAGTAATCATTAGAGTTTTTGTTATTATATGAAATATTACACACCCAACAAAACCCATTACTCAAGTGTCATGATGACGTCATCTGCTGTCATGATCGGTGTCAAAATAGAGCTAACCTTTGATTCCATCTAAGATTAACTCGTATTATGACACACTAAGTACTCGTGTACCCGTTTAACAAATGCCAGGACTGACGAAAGTACTCCGTACATGTCAACAAAGACTTGGCTAAATGTCTATCTGCCGCACTCAGAGACGTCGTTAATGAATACTTAACGTCAAAAAATGACAATTCAAAACTAGTCGCTATTCTTGCCAGGTCTATGGTCGAGATTTGAATGAAATTTTTTGACATTAAATATTCAGTAAAGTTAATTCACGTCTCTGAGTGCGGCAGTAAATGTTACCTGAAGTGATTGCAATATATTTGACAGTGTGTGGTTTGAAAAATTACTTATTTCTTAACCATCAATCTTCACGATTACTGCCAAAGTCGTTGAGAAGTAAGTAGTCTTTATTTACAGACAGTATTTCAAAAGCCTAAAGAGCAGTGCTTGGCCTGCAATTGCGTAAACTAAGCAATGTTCGCTAAAGCCGGTCCTTGAATGGGTGACCAAAAATGTATTATCTCGAGTTCCTCCGTGCTTCGGAAGGCACGTTAAGCCGTTGGTCTCGGATGCATCTGCAGTCGTTAATACCCGACAACCTGCACTGGGCCAGCGTGGTGGATTATGTATGGTGCAATCTCCCTATATTCTTCCATTATTCATTAGTTAATTTCAAATGCTGTACCTTATGTTGGTAATTCTGAATAAATAAATCCCCATGTATGGTATTCCCTATGGAATATAGCCGTAATTTATGTATGTGTGTATAGAAAACCCGTGCCCCAGAAGTGGGGACATTAAACGGCCTGGTGATGATGATGATGATTTCAAAAACCTACAGTTTCGACAACTAGTTCAAGAACCGTGTGGTGACGGCAGAGAAAAATGCAATTGTTACCATTCCTGAATCACTCG
Organism: Cataclysta lemnata; assembly: GCA_963931975.1. Lineage (NCBI taxonomy): Eukaryota > Metazoa > Arthropoda > Insecta > Lepidoptera > Crambidae > Cataclysta > Cataclysta lemnata. The sequence goes on from OZ008359.1 coordinate 10,052,292, forward strand.
TGGGTCATACAAGGCGACTAGAAGTATCATTGTAACAATAAGGAATGGGCAGCGTGCGCCGTTTATCAAATTACTGCGATTAAAGTCCCCGGTGAATGGCAATAGGCTTGCCCATTATTACATGGGACTTTCAATAAGCCGGTAAAACGTGGAGGCTTAAACCCCTCTAGCTACCTACCCCTTAGAGGAGAAAGACGTGATTTAAGTAGGTACGTAGTATTTCAAAAGCGGTTTGGAATATGATCTTATTTTATTTCATTAATTTCATTCACCAGTTTTGATCGTTGAAAGTGATGATCACCGAACTATTTACATATCCTGTGATAACAGCAATGTATTAGGAAATAGTTCGGTGATCATCACTTTCAACTGTCAATAAAAGTTAGGGAATAGGCCAGCAGAGCAATTGAACAGGCTTTGAATGTCAATCTATACTTAATTTATAAAGCTGCGAGTTTGTTTGTTTGGTTGATTTATTTATTAAGTTCAATATATATAGCTAATGTCAGGAACTACTGAATCAAATTGAAAAAATCTTTTTGTGTTGGATTATTGAGGAAGGCTATTTAGTAACCGACATTACTGTGAGCGAAGCCGTGGGCGACCACTAGTGTTAGATATAAGGCAAGTTTTTACAGCTCTAGTTCATCTAGGACTGTTTCCTCTTCAATTGTTTCGGTCAGACGTCATCAAGTCATCCACTACCTTTTGTTTCATGTCATCCACTACCTTTTGTTTCATATCATCCATCATACCGGAAAGGAGTTGAGATTAATGAATATATTATTATAGAAAAGAGATGGAAAGAACCATGTCGAGAGACCGGTGAACAGAAAGAGTGATTGGAATGACACATTCCAATCCATACAGCTCAAGGTTTTGGCTTAGGTTTTACATCCAGCCGCCTGCCTAACAGTAACCCTCTTTGGGTATGCTGTTGTTGGTGGTTTGCCCTCTACCATTCGGGTGCCCCAAGGTGCTTATTGGTCTCCACCGGGAAATCTCACTAAGGGCCGATTTCACCGCAGAATTAAATTTTTTCTATTTCTACGCTCTCAGGCTAAAAGACTTTAAATCGAACTTTTGGTTGGTGGTAGGACTTCTCTTAAATCCGCCGGACTAGCTACCACCATCTTATCAAAATCTGTCGCCATAATAATAATGTTAACAGCATTGTTGTGTTCTGACAATTTGTGATAGGATAGCCAGCCCCTGTATGGTTGAGGGTTCCAGGTGAAGCTCGATTCCATTTTCGGCCCTTATCGCCACTTACCATCAGGTGAGATGAAGGGCAAGAGCTTCCCTGTCTAGCCTAAAAATTTAACTTTCTACGGTGGAAGAACATCAATTTGCAAAATTGATTGGCTTTTTCACTTTTTCTCGCGTCCTTGCTCACACTGTTTTACGACCACATTCGGCCTTGGTTATGAAAGCGACTTAAAGACGCACAGGAAATGAACGGCCGACTGGCCAGAGACCTGGCTGGTGGCGTAAAACACAAGCGGAAGCGGTTTCGTCCTTGAACTAAATAAATAAATCAACATCGCCTTTCCCTTATTCCATATTAGGGGTCGGCGCAGTGTATCCTCTTTTCCATTCTCTTCTGTCACTCGTCAACTCCTCATTCACATTCACATCCATCACCTTCATAATATTATCACACCCCACACAATCTTTTCAGTGTTCATCTTCTACTTATCGGCATCCATTAACATTCGTGTCCATAACTTTTTTACTCACTAACTAAATAAATAAACAATTTAATGATGATAAAATTGTATGGATTTAAGACGATTTTAACCTGACTGCTTTTAAGGTTGGTAGGCTCCTCTGATGCAGTATTGTAATAGAGAGTCATTGTATGTATATCGAACATATCAATCAATCAATCTTGCCAATCAAATTCACTAGTTTAATAAAGAAACTGGCCTTTTTATGGAATAGTGACGTCAAACAGAAGCCATTGCTATTTTGGCGTTTTGGCGGAAATTTTCAAAACATGTTTTTTCTATCGAAATCGAAAGTTTTTACATAAATATAATTTATTATGGGTAAGAAAAAGATGGTATGTATGTATGTACTTTTTCAAAATTAGTCATCATGCCTAGTGTCATCACCCCTGCCTCTTGTGGGTGTCATACAAGGTTATAATACTTATAACGTGATTTATGTGTTTATGTTATTAATTATTTTGAAGGCCGGCTTGGTCGAATGGTCAGATCGCTGATCGCTGGCCAAGAGGTCCTGGATTCGAATCCCAGTAGAGCCAAATTTTGCGCAAACACATATATTTGTTCTCGAGCCATGGATGTTTATATGTTTATGTAGAAGCAGTTATTATTATATTATAAAATGTGCAATTATTAAGTATATCAAAATGTGTCCGTTATCTGTATCCATAACACAAGTGCCTCTTCTACTTACTTTGGGTTAGATGATAGGTGTGTGAGAAATATTATTCGTAAAACCAGGGGTATACATAGCCATGGTTTATGTATGTATGTAAATTAAATTGGTAATACCGTCCACATCTTACATTTTAGACCATACGAGACCAACGAAACCCAACGACGCGTACTTTCCGCGTGTTACCTTTCACTAGTTCGCTTATGTGTTTGCAAGGATGGTAGCACGACAAAATCCACACTTCCATTTTGTGCCTTACTCCCTTGCAATGAGATTTAATTTCGCAATGCCATTGGCGGATTTGCAGATTCTTAGGACTTAAACTGCATGCATACATTCATACATAAATCACGCCTATATCGCCGCAGGGGTAGGCAGAGGTGAATTAACATCCACTTTTCGCTAAATATGATAGTTCCCATGTAACAGCTGGCGAGCCTATTGCCATTTATCGGACACGAAAGTTGCAGTACATTGGTAGGTGCTAAGAGGAACACTGCTGCCCATTCTTCATAACTGTTTTAACCCATATTCGCCTTGTACGACACCCGCGGGAGAGATTTGAGGACGTAGCCTGTTATGTACTTAAACATCGCATTGAAAAGGATATTTAAAAGCTCTATATTTTTGAAAGCTCAAATTAAATAATTTAAAATTTAGCCGATCTTTATCCTGACCCGAACCCCATTCAATGCTCTGTGGTTATCCTCCACTAATTAGGTGCTTATTTGTATCTTTTTCTTCCTCTCTCCTCTCCCTACCTACTGCTCCATGCTACCATCCTGCTCATATCCTACTACTCTAAGTAAGGTCGGCACAACAGTCATGTCTTCTTTTACTCTCCTCTGTCATACGTGAGCTCAGCATCATCTCCCCTGTTCCTCATACCTCTTTCACACAATCCATCCATCGGTTCTTCGGTCTTCTTCTTATTCTATGTCTATGCACATCCATAATTAACATACCTCTAGTTAGGTAACATTCATTCCTCCTCCTGTTAGCTGTCATCGCTTCATTAACTCCATTCACATTAATGTCATTTTTCAGGCAATCCATCCGTCTGTTCTGTGGTCCCTTCATAGCCCTAACGCCATGCGTGTGGCAAAATTTGGTCAATGCCATCTCCTAGAGTCTTTTATCTGGTTCCGCCTCATAATTGTGGGTAAAGCCACGGAACATTGGTAACCAATTAACATTGAGTTTGCATCCTTGCAAGAAATTTTACGCAAGCAATGAATGAATCACACAAATTCGACTTACGAAATCAGGCCAGCGGATCTTACGCTTTGGTTCGAGGAGAGAAAACCTTAAATTACGGTCGTTTATGAAATTTTGAAGGGGGTCTGTGCCTTAACGACGGGCATCGGAGTACTCGTCGCTAAAACAAAGAAGGACGACTAAGGAACCGGATGGCGCTATGGCTAGCACGCTGCCTGCGTTTTCGTAAACTAAGCCATTTTAAAATAACGAAAGAAAAACGTGTGGTGACGGCAGAGTAGAATACAATTGTCACCACCCCAAATCTATCCCGCGGGTGTCGTACAAGGCGACTAAGGATACAACAGCGATGAGGAATGGGCAGCAGCGTTCCTCTTATACCACCTAGCAATAGTATTGCGACTTTTGTGCCCGATAAATGGCAATAGGCTCGCCACCTATTACATGGGACCTGACATAATTGGCGAAACGTGGGTGCTAGTTCACCTCTGCCTACCCCTTCGGGGATATAGGCGTGATTTATGTATGTATGTAAAGAAAAACGTTTATTGATACAACATAAAATATACAATTAAAATATTAGGCATGCAAACTAGTCTCAATAGGTAAGTTAATTTTCACTTTGGTAGGTGAAGTTTCACTATGGCTTCCGATTATTCAAGAATACAGGGAGACTGGGCTATAACCAACCACGCTGGCTCAGTGCTTATTAGTGGGTATTAACGACTGAGTTCCAACGCCTAAATGCAGTTGGAAAAAACGGCTAAGCAGGCACAGATTAACTGGAGATGATACGTTTTCCACCCCGGTCACCCTTTCAATGACTTTGCACATTGCTTAGTTTAAGCAATCCAGGGACAGATTAACTAAAGATTATTTTTCTTCCCCCCCATCTAATGACCGGCCTCAGCACTTATTGTTTAGTTTAAGCAATCGCGGGCCGAGAAAACTCCTCCAGCAATAAGACAACAAACCTTTTATACTTTCTTATGATAGTTACGCACGATTTTTACAGATAAATGTTTAAGCACCTTTATATATTTCTAAAATTAAAAGAATACCACTTACCTGCATCCTGTAGGAAAAAAAAATCACACATCACAAAGACAAAAGGAATACGACTGTAATTGCAATTGTGTTAGTTCGTTAGTGATTTCAATATTGGAAAGGTAAGAAAGCAAGACATAGTTAGGAAAGAGCAGTATATAGAGAATAGGATACATAACGTTCTAGAAAATATTTACATATTTTTATATACAAAAAAAGTTTCGTTTATACCTGTGACGTCTGCCTCTGGAAATCTTCTAAGGGACGTTTCTATCTATGTCTTGCCGACCGACCACATCTGAGCTCAAGTTATTAGTTGGTTTAATTCGATACCTGGTTTTGGTCAAACGTCCATCACACCGCGCTAATTCAAAATCATTCACAATTTTGAATAGATCATTGAAAAATGCAAAAATCATTGTGTCAGCCACTTTTTAACTGAGACACGCTGTATTGTGGTTATATTATAATATGGCGAAAATACGACTGCGAATTCTACTGAATCGAATGAATAATTCAACAGTGTTATAATATTTTGAATAATCAAATTTTAATTCGCACGTCGATTAAGAATGGGCCAATTGTTATTCTACAAATATAAATTATTGTGAAATACGTTATTAATTGACTTGATGTGGTGCAACACTAGAGAAGAAGCATGATTATGTGAATACATAAATAAAAAGGTGTTTCAAATTAAAAGAGACCATTCACTATTATTTTGATTTTAATTTGAACAATATAAATTATAAATTTAAGAAAAAATTGTACAGAGAAAATTTTGGTTAGAAAAAGTTCGAAAATATTATAGTCTTGATGCGGAACAGGCATCTGCCGGACGTGGGATCGATTCCCGCGTCAAGACAATGATTTTTCGAACATTTTCCAACCTCAATTGTCTTTGTTATAGACTAATCATTTTCAACGTATCATTGAGCGACGCAACGGTGTGATAGACGGCCGACCACTGCAAATTAGGACTTACTGTCATCGTTTATGACGGGCCCGTAACTAAATCCTTCGATCGAGCCGTAATCAATGCTGTTCGAGTCCTGAACACCAAGGACGCCCGACTTCGCGACTCTGTGACAACAGCCCTTCAACAGTCCGCCACATGTACCGTCTAACAACCCTCCAATCATCCAGCAATAGAAGAAAAATTCGCAAGTGCCACCCTGCGAACAGTTTTTGTCGTGGCGGTCTTCCTTCTGCTTATTAGGCGTTGGGGCGTTCGTAAGCCCATTCGGCACCACCGGATTCGCGCTTAGCGGCTCTTGGCCAACGCTTGGCACAATTTCGCTCTCATTTGGCGCGACTGAAATCGCGCTTGGCGTGGTCGGTTTCGCGATTGGCGCGATTTGGTTTGCCTGCGCGCTGCTATGTATCACGCGTCCGGTCCTCGCGCCAATGATCTCTCTGATGATCTGCGTTATTCTAGCCATTTGCGCGTCCGATATCGGCTTGAATTCGGGCAGCGTACGGGCTGTGATATTTGGGAATATGTCGCCTCTGGACTTGAATGATTGGGTCTGTACGAACATGGGCTTTTGTAACACTTTTCCCTTTCTCCCTTGAGCTCGGTGGTGGTCGATGGCATCTGTTCAGGATTGAAAGAAAAAGATTTTTGAAAACAGGACAGAGTATGTACAAGAGATACCGTAACCAGCCCCCGTAGCATGGCACGTGGAGAAAATTTCCTCTGAGAAAAGAAAATATTCTTTTCTCGCTTTAACTCTCACTAAGTCCCGAGAGCGGTGGAAAGAGATTTTGTCCACGTCTCGTGCTAGGTGTATAGGACGTTGATAATGTGCAAATTGGAATGAAAATGACAGGTTTATTAGAGATTGAAAATTAAAAAGGTAAAAAGAAACAGTATGTACTTGAATAATTATTAAAAATTGTTAAAATATAAGGGGTGATTAGTGCAGGCTGAAAAATATAACACCTATTATTGTTGGATATTATGCTAGTTAAATTTTTTACATTTTTAGAAATACTAGTAACACTATTCACAAATGTACAAATAAAAATCACAGTATATATAAAACATTTTCTGGACAATTATGGTCTAGCTCTAAGTAAGCCTCGTAAGCTCTTGGACACTAGACGACAGACAAACATATCGAAACCTTAGAGATAAAACTAACTCACTGATAATCGTTATCAGCACATCAAAATACACAAGAGGAAAAAATCTCTTAGTAACTAACTGCCGCACTCAGAGACGTCAAATAACGTTAATGAGTACTTAACGTCAAAAAATGACAATTCAAAACTATTCTCTATTCTTGCCGGGTCTATGGTCTAGATTTCAATGAAACTTTTTGACATTAAATACTCATTAAAGTTAATTGACGTCTCTGAGTGCGGGAGTAAGTAACTAATGCCGTATTTTCCGAATTAGAAAATATTTATTTCTTCAACTGTGTCTTAAATATCGCGCTATCGGTACAAAACTAGATTTTAATGCGAAAAAGTGTGTTTATTTGCTAATTAGCTAAATGTCACTTTGTAAGTTTTTCCTTTAAACCACGACATTAAATAATCCATAATTTTATTCTCAGTTAATATACAAAAGCTGTATGGTAACGGCAGAGGGAAATACAATGGTCGTCACCACCCCCAATGTCTCCCGCGGTAAAAGGCGACTGACTGTAAGCAATGATGAGTAATGGGCAGTAGCACAATTATGTCATCAGTTTTAGTGATAATTTCCAGGAATATTTTTACTACTAAATCTTACTCATCTAAATTAAACGACAGGCAAAAAAGAAATTATATCTATAAAATTTATAAAAAAATGAATCCCTGTTTCCATTGGTCACACCTGTACGGTGAAATTATGAACGAATTTACCTATTTCATTGATCTTTATTTTTTAAAGTTTTCTAATACTTTGTAGAAGATTCTTAGGGAGAAAACAAATTATGAGGAAATGCTAACGAAATGCTTTTTGCATTACAATCAACAATACATTTTTTGAAATATATATACGTATATATATTTTTTATCTTCACCTCCTAGCTAAGACAGTCCAGCGTCTGTTGGGTCAGCTAGTTAGTTATAAAAAAATATACAAATATTTGCCGATTGTGATCCCTTCAATAACTTGACTGTGGTCAATACAGTGGTGTCGCTGGAAATTATGACAGCTGTCATCTGTGTAATTTGACTCGAGGTCAAAAGCTTATGCGATATGAAAACAAACCTACTTTGCATAAGGTCAGTGACCACTCCCAATAATAATTTTCACTTGCTGTAGTAGGCACAATATGTACAATTTTTATATCAGTCGAATTTGTGCTATCCGTCAAAAATTTTAAGGTTGACAACATTATTTGTCAGATTTGTATAGTCTGGCGCACTGATGATTATACAAGTAATCAATACTATCAATCTTTGGACTTTATTTTGTTTTTGTGTTAGATTAGATTTCTTGTGTATATAGCAATTTTATAAAGTAAGCTATTTTAACTGACAATTGTATATTTTTGATAATTAATAGCTTTAAAATTATTTTAAATATAATTTATTCGGTATTGGTATAGTTAACTTTTTCAAAGCAAACTTAGTCCTTATGCTCTCCGACAAAGAAATCTATTTTGGTATTGACTCTATCCGTCTAAGCAATAACCTTAGAGAAGCATTTATCACCTTTTGTATTCCACAAAGCGGTCCATAGAGCGATCTCCTTTGTTCAGACTATTACGTAAAACCATCTTCTTTTGTTGAATGCAAAATGGAGTGCGTTGGGGAAAATAAAAAAGAAAGAAAACAAATGAATAATGGCAATGACATTTTAAAGTTGGAGTTCAAAAAACACGTAAACAGTCGAATATTATTAAACCGGTTCTTTTTGACATTTAACAGTATGGAAGAAATGTCAAAAATAGACGGTCAGTTGAATCGATAAAAGATATCCGCCAGTTTTGACAGATCTTCTATACGATAGAATGTCAAGAACCGACGGTTAAATAATGATCGCCTGTTTAAGTCTTCTATGCTGGCCTCGGAGCGAACAAATAACGGAGAATAGGCCAGCCCCGACTCATCCCATGGGTGTCGTAAAAGTCGACTAAGTGAGATTGCTCGGTGTAGAGTTAGACCAATAAGCACCTTGGGGCACCCGAATGGTGGAGGGCAAACCACCAACAACAGCTTACCCTCAACAGGGTTCGTGTCAGGCAGGCAGCCGGCTGTAAAATCTAAGTCAAAACCTTGAGCAGGATGGATTTAAATGTAGTCATTCCAATCACTCTCTCCGTTACTCTCTCTCATCGGTCTCTCGACATGGTCCGTTCCATCTCTTTTCTATACATTCATTCATCACTAGCACCTTTACGGTGTGATGGATGATATGAATCGAAAAGGAGTGGATGGATTGATGACGTCTGACCGATATAAATGGAAGAGGAAACATACTGCGCCGACCCCAGATAGACTGGGAACAAGGCAGGGAGAAGAACTGTTGATGAATTTTAGCCTTAGCGTGAGTTTAACATAGATTTTACCGCTTGTTTTTCGGGCAATAAAAACATACATACATAAATCTCGCCTCTATCCCCGAAGGGTTAGGCAGAGGTGAATTTACACCCACGTTTTACCAATTATGTTAGTTCCCATGTCATAGGTGGCCAGCCTATTGCCATTTATCAGCCACGAAAAACGCAGTACATTGCTAGGTGGTAAGTGCAACGCTGCTGCCCATTCCGCACCACTGTTTTAGCCCTTAGTCGCCATGTACGACACCCGCGGGAGAGACCGGGGGTGGTGACAATTGTATTCTGCTCCACGGTCACCACACGGGTCAAAAACATCGTATTCTTATCAAGATCATCATCATTACCAGCCCTTTCAATGTCCCCGCTGCTGGGGCACCGATTGGGCCATAACCTACCACGCTGGCCCAATGTGGGTTGGTTACCGGTGCGGGCTTACCAAAATCAAGTCCGGTCAAAACTACAACGAGGCAAACGACAATCCTGCAACTGACGGGTGCCACAGCGCATTTGCATAACAATATTGCCGAGTTTTCTGCTAAACGTACTTAATAGACCGTTTGTCTCACTTTCACATTCTTGGTGCGTTACGGCGTTCGCGTAATGTTATACAATTACAACTATTTGTGTATCCACGTTTTGTCTGACCCGACGTCCATTATTGAGGTGGTATACGAGATTGACACGTTTGTTTATTTACCTAATAAGTATTATGCAAAAGGCGTAATGCGTTGTGGCCGTGTGGTGACGGCTGAGTGGAATACAATTGTCATCACCCCAAATCTCTCCCGTGGGTGTCGTACAAGGCGACTAAGGACGAATCAGTGATGAGGAATGGGCAGCAGCGTTCCTCTTACATCACTTAGCAATATACTGCGACTTTTGTGCCCGATAAATGGCAATAGGCTCGCCACCTATTAAATGGGACCTGATATAATTGGCGAAACGTGGGTGCTAGTTCATCTCTGCCTACCTCTTCGGGAATATGGTCGTGATTAATGGATGTATGTTCCATAATGGTCCTCATTTGCCATTCTTACTCCGCTCTTAGATTGCTTTTCAACTAGAGCTGAGCGAGGATTCGTTACGAGAAATGTGTTTGAGGAGAACCAATAGAATCACTCTATTTGAGCTTGTACTGCATGCCTAGCAATGTACCTATATACTGCTATTATTTTCGTTCTCTGCCCGATAAATGACAATAGGCTCGCCACCCATTAAATGGGACCTGTAGGCCTATTCCCAACTTTTTTTGACACTTGAGAGTGATAATCACTGAACTATTTACTGATACATTACTACTTTACTATAACGCTATTGTGACACTTGTTCTGTGAAAACAGTAATGGATCGAGCTATTTACTATAGTTCGGTGATCATCACTTTCAACTGTCAAAAAAAGTTAGTGAATAGGCCCACTGACCTAATTGGCGAAACGTAGGTGTTAATTCACCTCTGCCTACCCTTTATGCATAAGTAGGTGTGATTCGTGTATGCAGCAATAAAATACTCAGGCCCGAGTTCACCAACATTTAAACAGGCGATTATTAACTAACCGACAGTTTTTGATATTTTATCGTATGGATGAACTGACAAAAACTGGCGGTTATTTTTTAATCACTTGATTTACGTTTTGGTGAACTCGAGCCTTATTAGACTAGAATTCGCTCGTTTTAATGTCGGTTATAGCCTAACAGCCTTTACTCGATTAATGGACTATCCGACACAAACAGAATTTTTCAATTTGAGTCAGTAGTGCCTGAGATTAGCGTGTTCAGCCAAACAAACTCTTCGCTTTTATAGAAGTATAGATTGCGAGGTTACCCATGGTCTTAAGGTGAAGTTAAAAGGTTAGAGAAATTTGTCGTCCTGCTTAGCCCAGTGGTAGAGTGCGGCCAGATAAGTCTGCGCGCGAGAGGTGGCGCTGCTCGCTAACATTAACACTCCTAGACAAACAAAAAAGCAGACGAAATTTTAGTTCCAATTTTGACCACGCGCGGGCTTATCTGGCCCGCACTCTATAGGCAACTGAATATAGCGAAGATGCGGCCTCAATTCTGATTGGACAACATTTTATTCAGGACTAGCTTTCTGCCCGCGACTTCGTTCGCGTGAACTACACTAACCCTTTTTATGAATATGGTTAGAATTTGACTACAGACTCTGATGGACTTTCTCTGTCATCATTATGAATCCGTCCGATACCTACTTAACTGAAGGAGGAGTATACCAGCTAAAGCCACTCCCTTTTGATTCATATCATCCATCACACCGTAAAGGTGCTAGTGATGAATGAATGTATAGAAAAGAGACGGAACGGACCACGTCGAGAGACCGATGAACAGAGAGAGTGGTGGGAATGATTCCTCTTATTACCACCTAGCAATATACTCCGAATTACATACCCGATAGATGGCTATAAGCTCGCCCCTGTTACATGGGACCTAACATAGTTCACCAAAAGAGGGTGTTAATAAACCTCTGCCTACCCCTTCGGTGAAACATAGGAGTGAATTTTCTGTGTGTGTACAGCCGTGTGGTGACGGCAGAGTAGAATACAATTGTCACCACCCCAAATCTCTCCCGTGGGTGTCGTACAAGGCGACCAAGGATAAATCAGTGATGAGGAATGGGCAGCAGCGTTCCTCTTATACCACCCAGCAATGTACTGCGACTTTTGGGACCTAACATAATTAGCGAAACGTGGGTGCCAGTTCACCTCTGGCTACCCCTTCGGGGATATAGGCGTGATTTATGTATGTATGTATGTTATAAAAAAACCGAATTCTGTTTCTGGTTAACACAAACCGAATTAACTAAAGTACATACTTAACTATTAAATTTCTTAGTTTTACAAGAAAAATTTATGACTGCAATTTGACAATAGCGTGAGTAATTTTCAAACAAACCGCTGTCACTTATTTCCTTCTTAAGGAAAACTTATTTCGTATAATACCTGCAAGTGTCAATGACATGCGCTAGAGGGAGACGGAAGGTGTGCCCAGTACGTGCGAGAGGGACGGATGTGTGTTTGTGTGTGCCGTCACATGCGACTGCGCAAGGTAGTGAAATCATTTCTTTAAGGGGAATGCTGTTGAAATGGGCTTTGTATTTTTCTTAGTGACTTAATTATTTCTTTTAAACAATTTAAGCATTAATGGTATTAAAATGTTTTTATCATTGTATAATAATATATGTTTGTAAAATTATTAGAAAAAAAGATCTGAAAAATATGTCCTCATGGGGTATTATTATTTCGAAGACTCTGCCCAAGAAATAGGAATAGGCTCGCCCTCATAACATGGAAATTGGCAAAACGCGGGTATTAAATTCGTCTCTGCCTATCCCTTCCTGGATAAATAGGATTGATTTATGTATGTGAGTGTATGTATTTCTTTTTTTTTTACTTTATGAGTATAATTTTCTATGTATGTGTCACTTTATTACAAGTAAATTGGTGTAAGTATGTCTAATATAGTGGTTTCTGCTTAACTAATACTTGACCAAATTTCTATCGCAATGCATATCGCAAATGTAGCCTGTGTATCGCAATAAAGATATTTTTTAAATGCTCGTCTTAAGCTGAACTATCAGCGAGCTGTATAAGAAGTATTAACATTAATGCACTTACTGCCGCACTCAGAGACGTCAAATAACGGTAATGGGTACTTAACGTCAAAAAATGACAATTCCAAACTAGTCGCTATTCTTGCGGGGTCTATGGTCTAGATTTGAATGAAAATTTTTGACATTAAATACTCATTAAAGTTAATAGACGTCTCTGAGTGCGGCAGTTACTATTTTGATTTTAATTTGAACATAGCAGAAGAAGAATCTTCTGCTATGTTCGCTATATCTGCTATGTATGCCCGGATCGCAGAGGACGCGGGTTCGATTCCAGCATCAAGGCTATAATTTTTCGAACTTTTTCTGACCACAATATTCTTGGTAAATAAAATTCATTAATTTTTTTATTTAATTTCTATCGCTATGCACTTCGCCTTAAGCTGAACTATCGGTGGACTATGTAAGAAGTATTGACATCTATAAAATGCAACGGTGAACGCATGCGCAAGTAAATACTACTTGTTTGGTTGCGTTTACGAAATATTGGGAGTTTACCGTTAGGCCATGGGGAAATTTGGGGACATTATTAGAGCAACGACCGTATATTTTAACCGGCGGTTCGGTTAACCTTTGTATACGATGCAGAGGGATTGCTTCTTAAGGCTGGAGTTGACCAAAATGTAAAACAAGCTATCAAAAGACAACCTCCAGTTATTGGCAGTGCCTCCATGATAAAATTTCTAAAAATGACTTTTCATAAATAATCGCCTTTTTTAGTGTTTGTGAACTCTTCCAACTGACGATTTTTGACCGTATGGAAGAACTGTAAATAGCTGACGGTTATCTTTTCGCTTGTTTTACCTGTGATTCCGGGAACTAAGCAATATATTCGCTAATGTCAGTCATTGGATTGGTGAACAAAAATGTATTGTCTCGAGTGGTGCTTCGGAAAGCACGTTAAGCCGTTGGTCCCGACTGCATCTGCAGTCGTTAATACTTATTTTATTTTCTTTACCAGTAGGTATATTGCTAGCTGGTGTAAGAGTAACTGCAGCTGCCCATTACTCATTGCTGTCTTTACCCTAAGCCTCCTTGTACGACAGCCGTTGGAGAAAAGGCATTTGTTTACTCCGCCGTCACCACACGGCCATACTGTATGTATAAATGTTAAAATTCCAACGAGGACCTTTTCAAAAGTTTAGTTTGAAAAGCGAAAGAAGTATGTAAGGACCGTAGCAAGTGTAGAGAAGTGGTGAAGCGAAATAGAATGTAAGGATCGTGGCAAGTGGAAAGAAGTGGTGAACCGAAATAGAATAGGAATAAGGATCGTGGCAAGTGGAAAGAAGTGGTGAAGCGAAAGAAAATGTAAGGATCGTGGCAAGTGGAAAGAAGTGGTGAAGCGAAATAGAATGTAAGGATCGTGGCAAGTGGAAAGAAGTGGTAAAGCGAAAGAGAATGTAAGGATCGTAGCAAGTGTATAGAAGTGGTGAAGCGAAAGAGAATGTAAGGATCGTGGCAAGTGGAAAGAAGTGGTGAAGTGAAAGAGAATGTAAGGATTGTAGCAAGTGAAAAGAAGTGATGAAGCGATAGAAGTTTGCAAGGATCGTAGCAAGTGGAAAGAAGTGGTGAAGCTAAAGAATGTAAGGATCGTAGCAAGTGGAAAGAAGCGATGACGCGAAAGAAGTATGTAAGGATCGTAGCAAGTGGAAAGAAGTGATCTCTGCCTACCCCTCTGGGAGAAAGGCGTGACATACTTAAGTAGGTATGTATGTGTTTGAAAAGTCCAATTTGTTTGATATACAGAGTCCCTATTTGTGCGCCTGTGCACCGTTCATTCCAGCACGCGCTTGACAAAAACTAATCGAAGGCCGAGATGCACACTCGTCTCCTTTTTAGAGTTCCGTACCGAAATTGTTAAACTGGAACCAATTACTAAAATTGGCCACTCTCCGTCCGTCAGTTATTCCGTTAGTCAGTTAGTCCGTCTGTATCTCATGAAACGTGATAGTTAGACAGTTGAAATTTTCAGTTTCATAGATGATGTATTTCTGCCGTGTAGCGACGGTACAGCAGAATACAATAGTCACCACCCCCAACTCTCCCGCGGGTGTCGTACAAAGCGACTAAGGGCCAATTTCACCGTCTCTCATAGAAACTGAGTCACTTGCAGTTGAACTCGGTTTATGCTCTAAACTGAGTTCCGCTACCAAATTTGCATTAATCAAAACCAACACAAGTAGCTAGCAATATATTGCGATTTACGTGCCCAAAACATGGCAATAGGCTCGTCACCTACTATCCTATTTGGCGAAACGAGGTTGTTGATTCACCTCAGCCTACCCCTTTGGGGATATAGACACGTGATTTATTGTATGTATATAATTCTGTTGCCGCTATAACAACAAATGCTAATAAACAGAATAAAATAAATATTTTGGGGAGGCCCCATACAATACAACAAACATTATTTTTTTGCCGTTTTTTAGTTTTATAGATATTGGTATGGAACCCTTTCTGCGCGAGTCCAACTCGCACTTGGCCGGTTTTTTTAAAACTTTCTACGAAGAACCGAATTCTGTCGGTCATGTTTTTAAATTTCAATATGACCGCCTCGCTAAGTAGGTACTATCGGTAGCACCAAATTAATGACCACAAAATGTAAGTTTTTCTCTTTTCACTATAATCTACTGCTTAATTTGACGGCAGAGTAGAATACAATTGTCACCACCCCAAATCTCTCCCGTGGGTGTCGTACAAGGCGACTAAGGATAAATCAGTGATGAGGAATGGGCAGCAGCGTTCCTCTAATACCACCTAGCAATGTACTGCGAATTTTGTGCCCGAGAAATGGCAATAGGCTCGCCACCTATTACATGGGAACTAACATAATTGGCGATATAGGCGTGATTTATGTATGTACGTATGTATGTGCTAGGAGCGAAAATATAAAGAAGAATCCGCCAGTCCCACCACAACCTAGGCGTGTCGTAACAGTCGACTAAGTGAGATTGCTTGGCATAGAACCAAAACATTGGGGCACCCGAATGGTGGAGGGGAAACCACCAACAACAGCATACCCAAAGAGGGTTTCTGTCAGGCTGGCGGCCAGCTGTAAAATCTAAGCCAAAACTTTGAGCAGTATGGATTGGAATATTATCATCCCAATCACTCTTTCCGTTCATCGGTCAGTCGGCATATGGTCCTTTCCGTAACTTTTCTATATTTTCATTCATCATCTTATACCACCTAGCAATATCTATACTTGCCACCAATTCCATGAGACCTACTAACTTAATTGGCGAAACGTAGGTGTTAATACACCTCTGCCTACCCTTTCGGGGATATAGGTGTGATTTATGTATGTATGATCAAACTATTTTATACATTAAAGTGTCCGTTTTTTATTGATTGATTACTTTACCCCCGAATACAGAAACGGTACTCAAATTTTGAGCGCTGCTTAAAAAGTGGACAGTACCTGTCAGAATTTGGATGGAAAAATATAAATTTTTACAATACTTAAATGTTAAGCAAGACTCAAACTTTGAGTAGCATTTCTGTATTCGGGGGTAAGACAAATAAATATAAATAATGATTACACTTTAATATTTATAATTATTACATATTATACTTTCCAAGCGTTCTTTTACTTATAAAGATCCGCGTCGTACCTTAGCAAAGACCTTGAGTCGCGATCTCGAGACTGTATGTGAAAAACACCCACAAAAAAAGCCACCAAGAACAATATACAATAATTTCTACATCTCCGACCGTGAGAAGAGTCGGGTGAAAATTCTAGTTTCACTGATCTCCCAACAAAAAAATTCAGATAAAACGTGCGAATTCGCACGAATCCGCATTGTTAGCAGCGTAGGTTCGCGGAGCTGTGTGTGAACCCCGCGTTTATATTAATTCATTTCCACGTTATTTATATAAATGATTACCTACTTTTGTGAATAAGTAATGACCGTTTTCACCAACAATACCTATACTCCATTCCTTATAGCAAGAGACAAAATGTAAACAATCGATATGCCTCTTTATCTACGAAATGCTCTCAAGAAACGTGTATTCTAAAATACATCATCAATCATAGAGAATTCGGCGTTACACATTTTTATTTTTGTATTTTATATTAAGTTGCCCAATATACAAGATTGTTTACATTTTGTCTCTTGCTATATTGGATGGAGTATAACTTTAAAATGAATCTTTCCCTTAGAAACCATATCCTTCTAGCTGACATGAAAGAAATTGTCTTGCCGCATGACCACCTAAACAATATCAATAGATTGACAGTTCAAAGCGATAAATGTCTATAAATCGTGTTTCGGTGGTCATGCTAGCCACCTTTTACATGGGACCTAACCTAATTGATTAACGAGGAGCTCGCTAGCGCAGTGGCATAGCGCGCTTGGCCTGCGATTGCGTAAACTAAGCATGGAGACAAAAAATTATTATCTCGAATTCCTCCGTGCTTCGTAAGGCACGTTAAGCCGTTGGTCCGTGCCCCAGCAGTGGGGACATTAAAGGGCTGGTGATGATGATGATGATAACCTCATTGACGAAACGTGAGTGTTAATTCACCTCTGCCTACCCCTTCAGGTGATTTATATATGTGTGTTTAAACACTCATCAACTTTACTTTACAACGAACACTCATCGGCAATCATTCTAAAAATACTGACGTTTTCTATGCAATTTTTTCCAATGTTATGACGGATGACCTTATTTAAGTAAGTCATTGAAAAACTGCAAAGAATATTATGTCAGTATTATAAGAATGGAGGCTGATAACAACATGAAGTAAGTGTACATATTATAAATCCTTAGACATTGTTGATAAGTAAGGGTATGTCCGTGGGGTCCTATTGCTATAAGGCTTTATAAACAAAAAGGTTAGTCGACGTCACAGGAGACCCAAGAGCTGGCAGCTACCTCGGACAAAGAATAAGTATAGCTATTCAAAGGGGGAACGCTGCCAGTATCTTCGGAACCTTGCCTAAAGGGACTACTTTTAATAATATATTTTAGTTATTACATACATACATACATACATAAATCACGCCTATATCCCCGAAGGGGTAGGCAGAGGTGAACTAGCACCCACGTTTCGCCATTTATGTTGGGTCCCATGTAATAGGGGGCGAGCCTATTGCCATTTATCGGGCACAAAAGTCGCAGTGCATTGCTATTGGTAGGTGGTATAAGAGGAACGCTGCTGCCCATTCCTCGTCACTGATTTATCCTTAGTCGCCTTGTACGACACCCACGGGAGAGATTTGGGGTGGTGACAATTGTATTCTACTCTGCCGTCACCACTCGTCGTCACACACCACACAGTTATTAAATTATATTTTTTAAGGTTTGAGGTTTATTAGTTTCTTATCTGAACTAATCGTGTATTTAATTTGTTTCATTTTCAGACCTTATTATATAACCTGCATAAAATACACTAGTGTATGTTGTTTTGTCTCCGCGTCATGTTCGATTCAGTTGCTATGTGATAAGGAGGTCACTCTGTTAAACTCTTAGCTTCTTCTCTTGATTGCTTATGTCACGTTCTCGCAATAGTAGGAAGGCTTATGTCACACATTACGTGTCTACACCGTAAGGGCGAGACCGGTTTGGTGTCATACGCCACACTTCCTTATGCTGAGAAAAGTGGGTTTTATTTTGATACCTTTTTTTTAATTTACATGCCGCGTCGTGACGGCAGAGTAGAATACAATTGTCACCATCCCCCACCTCTCACGCGGATGGCTACTAAGGGTTGAAACAGTAATGAGTAATGGGCGTTTAACTTATTCCACCTAGGAATCAATAAACGCATTTATTTGACGATTCATGAGTGTATGTAATGCTACCTTACCTATATGAATAAACCATATTTTTATTTTATTTTATTAAAAATATAATAATGCGATTCACGTGCGAGATAGATGGCTATAGGCTCTCCCTCTAATTACCATGGGACTTAACATAATTGGCGAATCGTGGGTGCTAATTCATCTTCGCCTATCGTGATTTGTGTACCTATGTAATAATTCCGGTAACCGCATATAAGAAATAAATAAACACTTCTTACACTCACAACTATGAGCTAGCCTAAACTAACTGCCGCACTCAGAGACGTAAATTAAGGTTAATGAGTACTTAACTTAATATCAATAAATGGCAATACAAAACTAGTCTCTATTTTTGCCCGGTCACGATTTATATAAATTTTTAGGGCATTAAGTACTCATTAATGTAAATTTCATTAACTTTTTTATTATTCTTATTTAACTTTTTATGAATACTAGACGACGGGCAAATTGTAATATATAACAACTAGCAGACCCAGAAATTTCGTTTTGCTCTTATCACCTAGTGGTATAAAAACCTCACTCGACCTATTCTCAGCCATACCGAATATACACATAAATGGCCCTTTAGTAAACTGAGGCCGCTCGAACTCATCCCGCGGGATCAGTTGACCTAATGAATGTTTTGATTTGGGCCACTTATTTTGCCAATTGCAAATTTAATGATTTGTAAAGACAAAAAGTGTTTGATAATCTTTCTGTTTGTTTATATAGTCGTGCATTAGCAGAGGGCTTTGTGCAGATAAACTTAGATCTTGATTTTCAGTCCAATAACAAACACTCAGACTGTGTTTGTTATTGTTATACATATCCTGTACTGTTTCAGTGTTTATTGTTAACATTATTACATTATATTATTTAAATATTGAAAATATACTACTTAAAAATATAAAAAAACATTACTCCAGAATAAATATCTGTGCTTTGCGAAAACATTTGCCTCTACCAGAATTCGAACCCGGCACCTCTTGGCCACCGGCGATCGATCTGACCAATCGGCCGTCAAATTGAATCGTAAGTCGGTCAAAAATCTTCCTGGCAGAGCGAGAGAGGTAATAAACCGTACCGAATAGAGCAGGAGGGCATTACATCATAATGTTACGTCCGCGGTTGCGCAATGGCACGTTGAAAGTGAGGCTAGAAAGTACATCTAACGTTGGCTAGAGATTTAGGTGCAGCCTAGGGTCACCACATGATATATTTGATTACTATATAAAGAAAATTGTGATTAGAAAAGGATCAAAAAATTATAGACTTGGTGAGAGTCGAACGTCTTTGTTATCCGAGTGGTACAGGCACCCCGCATCTAGACTAAAACTTTTCGAATTTTTTCTAATTACTATTTTCTAAAATTTAAATTATATTCAAACTAAGTTCAAAATGGTACCTAATACAAAAAAATAGTCTTCAATACAAGAAAGGCCAGATATTGAGTATAAAACCCCTAATATATAATTTTTCTTTTCTCATTATATTTATTTTGTTTTCTTTTACTTTTGCTAAATTTCATTTTATTTTATTTTTATTGGTTCACCAACAACTAGTACACTAATACATAATATTGTATGGAATTTTTATTCATCAACACTAAACCTCATCAAAATTGTCCATGCTACGTTCACAGTTTCCGGGAGTTGTCTTGCAAAATAATTTGACAGTCTTTAAGTTTTGCTATTTTCCGACTACAAGCTGTGTGTGAACTTATTTAAATAAATAAATAAAATTTAACAGAAGCCTCCCGTGAGCTCAGATTTATTCTAAATATTGAGTTACCTACTAAATTATTAAATTGTGCCACAGTTGGCAGCCCTGGGTCTTCCGTTACTGTTTTGGTTGATTGTCATAATGACCTACATAAGTAGGTCCTCGCTACGGCGAGTACACAACATTTTTACAGCGGTGGAGCACCTTATTGAAAAACACCCATTTGAAAAACCCCTATTATACCTACAACGTGTAACAGAAATAAAGCATACCCTGGACACTACTAACTTAGGCTCTGTACACAAAACTACGATGCGACGTCCCATCGAAAAAATCTGCGAGTTCGCACGCCGCGTCTCACGAACTTGCGAATCGATTCGCATCGCGCATTCCTTTGATTAAGCGGCGAAATAAAAAAAGTGTACTTTTTTTATTTCGCCGCCTTGTCGCAGGTATGTTTACGGGCTTAGTCTTAAATAAAATCTTTGGCGATATCAAAAATTCAAAATTGAAAATTAATTTTAGAATTGTCCATACTTTCTGCTCTACTGACCGAACAACAATTGAATGGAGAAAGAAAAAAATATTTAACAATTTCGATTTTTTAACAACACCATAGTATTCTTATGACTACGTAAGTATGGGTAGTGTTAAGCGACCTAACTCTGCAAGCCGATTGCAATCGTCTTAATCTACCAGTCACTCTCACTCATTAGGTATGATAGCAACGTTTGAGAGGGATAGCAACACTAAACCGATTCTAATTTATTTAAAGAGTAGCCCCTCAGGTGTGCGTTACTTTTGGCACATGTTGTATATTATGTAGGTGACCTAAATCAGGCGTATTTGGAAGGTAGGCGGTGATGCATTTGATATTCATATTTATTTATTAGGTAATTTATGTGTGTAAAATTATATAAAAATGAGTATACAACGAAATATAGGTCAAAACAATTTAATAATGTACTTAATAAAAGCGCACAATTTAAATTGTAAAGTGTATTAATTACCTATATTATGTTATTTTATAATTCTTTGCCGCCTTGTGCAATACCCACGAGTGATGCAGGGGTCACAGCTGACTTTACAATTGCTTTAAGATGTCGCAAATATCATGTTATTATTGAAAGTTAGTTCTATTGTTTAGTATAATTGCCTTTTGTTAAATCACAATGTTGATTTAAACTTTTGCATAGATTAAGAGTAAAAAAGTGATCAATAATCCATCATAATAGAGCCGGCCCCGCCGGCTAGCATGACCAACGAAACACTATTATGGCATAGCCATTTATCGCTTTAAACTGACAGTCCTACGCGATAACTAGCTTTATCATATCGTGTTTCGGTGGTCATGCTAGCCGCGCTGGGGTGTCGTAAAAGTCGACTAAGAGAGATTGCCCTGTGTAGACCAAAAAGCACCTTGGGGCACCCGAATGGTGGAGAGAAAATTACCAAAAACAGCATACCCAAAGAGGATTGGTCTCAGACAGGCAGCCAACTGTAAAACCTAAGCCAAAACCTTGAGCAGTATGGATTGGAATGTTGTCATCTCAATCACTCTCTCCGTTCATCGATCTCTTGACATGGTCCGTTCCGTATCTATTCTATACACACTCATTCATCACTAGCAGCTTTACGGAGTGATAGATGATAATGAATCCAAAGGGAGTGGATGGCTAGGTGACGTCTGACCGATATGAATGGAAGAGAAAACATACTGCGCCGAGCCCAGATAGACTGGGAACAGGGCAGGGAGAAGAAGAAAGATACTCTACTATGTCTCTTTATACTTTACTGTATCTCTGGAGCAACTGATGTTTGAGTAAGGGTTAAATATAATTCTCAACCGTTTAGTGGTATCAACACGAACGTACTGCGTTCAAAATGCCACATTTGCATACATAGACTCACGCGAGCTTGAAAATCGAGAGTTATCACCGCGGCAGTGCAAAATGCACTCTACACACGACAGTTCAGGACCTATATCGGCTTGGCCTCGTCTAGATACGCGTGAATGATCTTTTTCGTAACCGCGGCTGAGTCAAAATTTATTAGTATGATTATTTCCCTTAATCGAGTCGTAAGCTTTGAATTGTTAAATAGTAGATTAAATACTTACTGCCGCACTCAGAGACGTCAATTAACTTTTATGAGTATTTAATGTCAAAAATTTCCATTCAAATCTAGACCATAGACCCGGCAAGAATAGCGGCTAGTTTTGAATTGCCATTTTTTGACGTTAAGTACTCATTAACGTTATTTGACGTCTCTGAGTGCGGCAGTAAGGGCGGTAAAACAAAGAATGTCTCAGGCGTTTAATAAGCGATCTGACGCTTTCTTTCTTACCACCCGAGGTAAGTTATTAATTTTATGTCACCCCCTGGACCAGGAAGTGGGATCTTCCGTACGTGTAGCCGGCGGAAAATGCCACTTTATGGTCAGTAGGTGTGAATCTTTCAGTTGACCTCCAGGTCTAAAAAGGTAACACCAGCGATTTCAGTTATGATCCAACTATGAATTACATTACCTAAAAATAAATACATAAATCACGCCTGAAAGGGTAGACAGAGGTTAATTAAACACCCTGTACCGTTATAATTTGCGATGTGATTGTATTGCCGTGTGGTGACGGCAGAGCAAAAATACAATATTGTCACCATCTCACCGACTAACGTTTAAAACAGCAATGAGTAATGGGTAGCAGCATTCCTCCTAGAAATATGCTGCCATTTATGTTCATCATCATCATCATCACCAGCCCTTTAATGTCCCCACTGCTGGGGCACGAGCCTTCCCTATGGATGGAAGAATATACGGAGATTGGGCCATAACCCACCACGCTGGCCCAGTGCGGATTGGTGGTTATTAACGACAGCAGATGCAGCCGGGACCACCGGCTTAGCGTGCCTTCCGAAACACGGAGGAACTCGAGATAATAAATTTTTGGTCACCCATCCTATGACCCGCCTTAACGAACTTGTTTAGTTTACGCAATCGCAGGCCAAGCGCGCTATGCCACTGCGCTAGCGAGCTCCTCCTATTTATGTGCTAGATTGTAATAGTCCCCTCTCCCCCTATAAGGCTAATGGATCTAAAATAATCTGTCAATATGGGATCTAAAATAAACAGTAAATAAGCTGTCAGGAGTTTCGCTCGGCTTGCGATTGCATCAGCTAAGCAATATTCGCTAAGGCCGGTCATAGTTTACAATATTTCTACGTGCATCGGAACGTAGGTACGCAAAAGCCGTCGGCTCCGGTCGTATCTGCAGTCGTTAGTACCCACCAATCCGCACTGGGCCAGCGTGGCCCATTCTTCATACATTCTTCTGTCCGTAGGGAACGCCTGGGGCCCCAGCAGTGGGGACATTAAAGGGCGATAATGATAAAAAGTGATGAGTATGATGATGACTAAAAGATATTTCTAAAAGAGGGTTGTTGTCAGGCAGGCGCCCGGTTCTAAAACCTGAGCCAAAACCTTGAGCAGTATGGATTGGTCATCCCATTCACTGTCTCCGTTCAGCGATCTCTCGACATAGTCCTTTACGTCTCTTTTCTGTCTACATTTTTTGCAGTGTAGTGGCTTACGTCGTAGCGCTACACATTCGTCCATCATTGTACCTTTCCGGTGTGATGGATGATATGAATCAGATGGGTGTGGATGGTTTGATGACGTCTGACCGACATGAATGGAAGAAGAAACATACTGCGCCGACCCCAGATAGACTGGGAACAGAGAAAAGTGATCAATTATAAAAGCAATGGCCGCCTGCCTGGCACCAGCCCAAAGAGGATTAGGAAACCTAAGCCGAAAATTGCAATGTTATTATCCCGATAATTCTTTCCGCTTCCATCTTCCTCCACGACTCTTCGGTCTCTCGACATGGTCCGTTCCGTCTCTTTGCTTTCATTCATCACTAGCACCTTTACCGTGTGATCGATGAATAACTGATATAAATCTAAAGGGAGTGGATGGCTTGATGGCATCTGACCGATATGAATATAGAGGATATGAGGTCGGCGCAGTAGATAGAGGAAATATACTGCGCCGACCTCAGATAGACTAGGAACAGCTTCTTAGTTTACGCAATCGCAGTCCGAGCGCGCAAGACACCTTTGAATGTCCCTTCATGAATAAGCAGACTTGGTTTATGTACAGTTAAATGTCAGATTTTCTCAATGGACTTTGTGCTTTACCACTAAAGGTTGACAATCGATTTAAGTTTGACAGTTTTAGGTATTCTGAAGCGACTTCGCCGGAAGTTGGCAATATTAACACATGAAATTGAACTGTACAGATGTAAGCGCATCAGCTATACTTCTCGATCCAGGCGTCGACCTTAACGCCTTGTGATAAGGATTATATTTCAAGGGTCACGAAACAGCCTACGTAAACAATGCAACTTTTACTCTATTGTGTGGTAATGTTGCTCGAAAAACGCCATAACCCTCGCGGAACCCTCAACCACAGAGAGGCTGGCTATCTTATCACAATTGTCGGAACACAATAATGCTATTAACATTATTATTAAGGCGACAGATTTTGATAAGATGGTGGTAGCTAGTCAGGCGGACTTGAAAGAAGTCCTACCAATGTTGATGGAAAGAAGTGATATCTGCTTAGCGAGTATTTCCTGCCCTGTTCCCAGTTTATCTGTGGTCGGCGCAGTATGGTTCGTCTTCCATTCATATTTGTCTGTCATTAGGTCATCGGTCATCCACTCCCTTTTGATTCATGTCATCCATAACACCGAAACGGTGCTAGTAATGACTAAGGGCCGATTTCACCGTCTCTCATAGAAACTGAGTTTAATAAAACTTGGTTCTGATTAATGCGAACTTGGTAGCGGAACTCAGTTTAGAGCATGAACGGGGCTCATTTTCAACTGATCGCGTTTAATTTCTGCGGCGAAATCGGCCCTAAATGTAAAGAAAACTTTTCGTAATCGAAAAATCATACACACAAACATGGCAGTGATAATTAATAATTGACCGAATAACCATTCAATCAACAGTTATCCGAAAAGATAAAATCTGACCTCATTTTCTTTCTTTTTTTAAACATAAAATACGAATCTTTGAAAATATATTACAAAGAAAAAAGCCAGTAAAAAATGCGACGGAAAAAGTCCCAGATTGCGACGGACCAATTCCTGCATCAGTACAAAATAAATTTGAAAATTATCCGACTCCTTTTTCTTTGTAAAAATAATGTATTATATTACAATGATCAAATAAAAAAAATATTGTGTAAATAGATTTAGCTGCAATAAAATCCCGCTGAGACAAAAGGCAATTCACGATATGGTATACTAAACAGCAGAGATTTATGAATGTATGTTCTAATACGTATATAATTTATAGGTGAGAAAACATGTCAAATTAGGTATCCAAACAACCCCTGTTAGGGCACAGAAGAACAATAATTGTTTAAACCTAATAATTGTTTAAACCTGAATAATTATTATATACAAAGCCATTTTAAAAATATTTTTAAAACCACATACATGCATCCATAAATCGATACTATTTATTTTTATCCTATATTGGGTAGGTAGAGATTAATTAAAACTTACTTTCAACCAATTTTGTTACGTCCCATGTAATAGTAGTCGCAGTATATTGCTAGGTGGTAAACTGGGTGGTAACAATCATATTATGTGGTACCGTAAGCACACGGCAATTATTAAAACAAATTGTAATGAATTAAACATTCTCTAATTCTGCTGCCTCTTCACTATCATCTGGTGTTGTAAGCGAATGTGTTACTGCATATTCATAGGTCCCTGACATATCGGCAGCGAAGCGTGGATGATTGCATCCACTAATTGCTCTGTGACAACAGACACGACAGCTGTAGGCCTCGCACTGCCCGTGGACAAAATCTCTCTCCACCACTGGACACTGTTCTGTCTCTGGATTTAGTTAGAGTTTGAGCGAGAGGAAAATGTTTTCTTTTCCCCCGAGGAGATTTTGTCCACGTCCCGTGATACGGGGGATGGCAGTGTGCGGCTAGATTAAGACGTTTCTTAATCAAATTCTCTTTGAGTAAACGTAATACTTTTTAGTCGCCTTCCATTAGACCCGAGCTAAAAGTAGCCTCAGCTGTTTTCTCAGATGACTGTGATACATAATATCGCTCATTTAAAACAAAAAATTGCCGTGTGGTGACGACAGAGTAGAATACAATTGTCACCACCCCTAATCTCTCCCGTAGGTGTCGTACAATACCACTTAAGGCTAAGACAGACGAAACGTGGGTTAATACACGTGTGACATAAAGACGAAAATAATATAGACGGAAAGGATCATGTCAAGAGACTGGTGAACTGAGAGAGTAATTGGAACCAAGAAAACGAAATCATGATCAACGAAAAGCTGACGATAGACAAATAGTCGAATAAAAACTAGACCTTATTTTTGTTGCGATAAGGCAGAACAAGATTAGCAACATCTGAATCGCGATTACATAGTTTCTGTCAAAACTAAGAACATACAAGAACTATAGAACTACAGACAGACCACGGTTCAAATCCAAATTGAAAATAATTATTATCATTAATATTTTGGCCTTTCCTATAGATGGATGGAAGAATATAGGGAGAATAGGCCATAACCCACCACGATGCCCTACTGTGGATTGGTGGATATTACCAACTGCAGATTCGGGTGCATATTTTTATTAGTTTTGAAATAAACATTTATAAAAAAACACAGAAACAGATTATCTCACCTAAAATAACAATTTTGTTTGTTTATAACGATTGTCAATGTTTGGATAAATTATTATGGCCTTTCATGATTTTTTTATAGCTAAAATATATTTCTATTACTATAATGTGGGCACTTGATGTAACCAATTTTGATTTGGAGAAGGGAACTTTTAGTTTATTTATTTTTATATTATTATGATCTTTATAGGACGTACTAAATTCACATATTTTATAAGATTATCTGCCACACTCAGAGACGTCAAATAACGTTAATGAGAACTTAACGTCAAAAAATGACAATTCAAAACTAGTCGCTATTCTTGCAAGGTCTATGGTCTAGATTTGAATGGAAATTTTTGAAATCAAATACTCATTAAAGTTAATTGACGTCTCTGAGTGCGGCAGTTAGAGGGTAATGTCTTTGGCCTCGATATCAAAAACAGAACAGCTTCAAATGAGTCAGTCAGTTTGACACAATTTTAAAATTAGAGCAACAATTTCAGGTGGAGACTAAATGACAATATTATGACCAGTTTCTGATTATATTACATTATAATATGAGAAGTTTCAGGTTATGTCAAATATAAAAAAATATGTATGTCGCATGCAAATTTTTTAATTCGGTATTTCACAAAAGTCAGTCTTTTAATTCGATGGAATCGATCGTCGTTATAATCCCCACCCTGTTCCCAATCTGGGCTTGGTGCAATATTGTTTCCACTACCATTTATTTCGGTCAGACGTCATTGTGCCATCGAATCTTCTTAAATTTACATCATCCAAGTATAGAAAAGGGATGGAAAGAACCCTGTCGAGAGACCGATGAATGAGTGAGTGATTGAGATGAATAACATTCCAATCTATACTGCTCAAGGTATCGGGGTTTCGGCTTTGGTGTTCCAGCCGGCCGCCTGCTTGACACCAACCAACAACATCAAGCATAGGCATGCTGTTGTTGGTGACCTTCTATCATTCGGGTGCACCAAGGTGATTATTGGTTAAAATTTTGGGTGAGTTGGGGCTGGCACATTCTATGTTATTGATTCTCTCCCGGGCCAGCATGGAAGCGATTTTGATAATTTCAGTTCTCTAGTAACTATCAGCAGCTCTATATCTCTCAAAAAGTACGCAAATAAACATTATTTAAAAAATATACATTTTTATCCGAAAGAAACTGTCAGCGTTTCAAGATAAATGTCGACATTTCCGAAATGCCGAATCCGACGTCTTACCTGCCACATATCTATATTCTAGAATGAGGATTTTACCTTGTTGTTTTTTAGGGTACAACATGAAAATTAACATGGAAATTTACCACGCTTCATTACAGAAACCTCGCTATGTAATTACAACTATTGTTAAGGCACTCGTTCCTTGGCAAAACACTTACCTCTCTCCGAAAACGCGTCGCTCCCTATATCCTGTAGGCTCTGCTCCTCAGTGCCGACGTCGTTCAACCCGAAGTTCTGGTCCCGGAAAATCACATTGTCTACCGCGGGCCCCGCGTGCGAGTTGGTCTGCACTAACGAGTTCACACTATCCGTCGCGTACGGGAAAACCACGCGGGGACTCCGCGCCTTCCAACCGCTGTAAAAGCTGTTCCTGACAGCTGGAAAGTCTGGCGACGTCTGGTAAGGGTCGAAGCCGAACCCTGGCGCGTACGGTCTCCCGAACCTGCCCTGGTAGTACTGGGGGGGCTGGAACGCCCTGAACCTGGGTAAGGGCTCGTAGAACCTCTCGTTGCCAGAAGGCAGGTCCTCCTTGGTCGGTTCGGCGGTAGAATCGTCGGGCGACGTGAACACGTAGTCGGGATCGTTGAATTTAACTTTCTCCATGGTCAGGTCGATTTCACCGCGGCCGTAGGACTGACGGCTCTCAGAGTCGTCTAGGAAGAGGACCTTCGAGCGCCTCCTGCTCCTGTAGTAGTTCTTGGGGACGAACATGACGTTCTTGTACGGCCTCTGGTAGACTATGCTGAGCGCGCGGCTCGGCTCGGCGGCGGCGGCGGTCGCGGCTACCAAGAGAAACACTTTCCAACAATTTACGCTGAACATATTGACCGTCAACGTATCGGTTTCACTTTCATCTTACACTGCGCCCGGCGTTTTGAGTTCTGCGTCAAGGGGTGTTGACTTTAGAACATCCTCTACGGAGTTTTAGTACGTATTTAGATTTGCATTTTCGGCGTGCGGTTTTTGGGTAACGCGCGTGCGGTTGGGACGGCGGTCGGACGCGGACTGAGCGCCCCCGCTGCGCCAGCGCAGCCGTTATGTAAAACTGCATGGTTATGAACTATTTATGTAATCGGTGACGTAGGCGGCGGACGGATAAACAAATTGTGCGCTAACTTTGTGGGGCAGCGTCTTTCTTTCGCGTGGCCCCATTTGGTCGGCCATAGACACATGAGGATCCCCGAAGGGGCACGGATATGTAGGACGCTCAGTTTATAGAAAAAAAACGTGTTTTTGAACTAATATTTTTTTGGAAATAGTTATATTCTGGCAAATCCAACAGTTTTTGACAAAAATGATAAAAGTGAAGTGTAAATCCATATGGTGACGTCAATTTGATGTAGGGTGACATTTCGAGCAGAATAGGTACAGCTACATATAGATACAGGTCTAAGAGGGTGTCGTAAAAAGCGACTAAGAGTAGAGACAGCGATGAGTAATGGGCAGCAGCGTTCATCTTTTACCACCTAGCAATATTCTTTGATTTATGTTAGATGGCAATAGGCTCGCCACTTATATGGGACTTAAAATAATATTGGCGACATGTGAGTGTTAGTAAGTAACTCTGCCTATAAATAGGCTTGATTTTTGGTATGTATGAAATATATCGCTCCGACTCCAGTTAAACACGTAACTGGAAACAAATTCACTTTAATTATGTAAATTTTTAATTCATTATATATAAAAATCTTCATGGCTTAGAGTTAATTATTTAATATTTAGAAAAATGTTATTCGTCTTATATCATAGTTCTTGTGGTAGCAGAATACATTGTCACCACCCCTTATACTCCCAGAGGCGATTAAGGGCTACAAACACCTGTAAATCCTTTGGGAAATAAACAGGCGCCATGTATGTAGAAATATAATTTATATCAATTCCTAGTCCTGTAAATAAAAAGGGGAACGAAAAATTTTGATTTATCGAAATAATTATGTAGATATCATTTTCATTGAACTACCATTATTTTGTATTAACGGCTCTGAAGCCTAGGAAATATTGGGCTATTTATGTTTATGTCTCTGGAGTAATAAAAAAATTTAACCTTTTTTTTATGGTAAAGGTACCAATTCAATTACTAAAACTACAAAACTACCAATTCAAAATAAAATGTGATTATTAATTAATTTTTCTCGAAATTAATCCAAAATATCCTTACAAACATCCAAACCAAATATCATTAGGCACACTAAAAATTTCATTCTGATAATGATACTTACTTTATTCGTGTCCATAATATCTACGCCTCATACGAAAGACATCAACGCGCTCCGCACAAATTCAATTTAACTATCGCGTATAAGTAAAGTTACTGTATTAAAGTATCAGTATGATGATTAAAGTATAGTATAAGTATGATGATGATAATAAAAGTTGTTGATAAATAGAAAACAAATAATAAATAAGTATAATTAAAACCGGGAACAATGTAAAGTTTTAAATTAAATAAATAATTTTGTAGTTATATTTTCCAAATAAACATTTAACAAGAAATGTATTAAAAATTCCTTGGCTGTGATTATTATAATTACTGATAAATTATTGTTTTTTTTTATTATTTAAAGTTTCTAAAATGCCAAGGAATTTATAACTAAAAACGAATGAAAAAGCGCCATCTGTTGGCTTATATGGAGATATCCATTACGGAAAAGTTCTGAGCATTTAACAGTAGCAATTTACTGTACTATTTTTTTTACATATAGTACCTAATATATGGTAGGTACATAAATTGTAATTACGGACAATAAATAAATTGAAAAAAAATAGGTACCTAAGTAGCAGCGCCATCTGTCGGTTGCAGTCGAGTTAGCTTGTCAGCGAAAGGCTTCTAGTAGCTTCTAGTGACTGCTGAAGCCTCCGTGAGCTATTTAAGTTGAACTTAAGTCACACTACTTTAGATAGATGGCTCAAATTTTTATAAAACATATCTCTATTTAACTGGCAGATTGCGTTCTAACGTCACCTAGTTATACATCGCATTATTATTAAAACTTCTAAATAAGACGTTAATTAAACGAGCAGTTTTATCAAATGGTCAGAACGCTGGCTATTGGCTAAGAGGTCCTGGGATCCAATCCTGGAAGGTGCTTGTGTTATGAACACAGGCATTTTATTTCTCTAGTCATAGTGGGCTATGTTTGTATGTTGTATATTATAATATTTATTTCATATAAAGGTTATGTATATTTTTCCATCATCTAATTTCACCGAAGCACAGGCTGTTTACTTTGGCCTATTATGATACCTGTGATTGTAATATTTATTTTCATCCCACCATCTCGGAAAAGGCGTTTTTGCTCTTCGATATCTGAGTGCAAAAGCCGTTTTTATCCTCTAGAGGTTAAAGTAAATTTGAATTTAGAACATCGTGTGCAATGAGTTTGTGAATTCAAAATATCATTATACATATTTATTTCTACCTCCATGGTGCCGAAATTGTCATGCAACCTATTTTAATTTGTTAAAAACTCAGACTCGGAACCTTCTTGGTGTACTTTTTTTGTAATTTGCTTTGCGCGCGCCATTTTCTTTTCACGTCATAAATTTGTTAAAACAAGAGTTCCGTGACGGTCTATCAGCTTGGCGTCAATCTTGCTTTAAACATTTTGATCGTCTACAACGCTTGCTTGATGCTTGAGTCAAGCATTTAAAAGCTTTTTAGGTCTGTTTGATTTGTTTACGCTAGCAACGGAACAAAAACATACAGAAAATCAACGTGCTTGACTCAAGCTGATTGACCGTCTCGGAGTAATTTTTATTAGGTACTTACAGGTGTATCTGGATGAATGTTGCGGGTGTGGCTGGGTGGATGGGTGGCTGTTGGAGGTGTGTCTGGGTGAATGGGTGTTTTGAGGGTGTGTCTAGGTGAATGGGTGTTTTGTGGGTGTTTCTGGGTGATTGAGTGTTTATTGGGTGTGATTGGGTGTTTTGTAGGTGTTTCTGGGTGAATGGGTGTTTCTGGGTTAATCGGTGTTTTGTGGGTGTTTCTCGGTGAATGGGTGTTTTGTGGGTGTTTCTGGATGAATGGGTGTTTTGTGGGTGTTTCTGAGTGAATGGGTGTTTCTGGGTGAATGGATGTTTTGTGTGTGTTTCTGGGTGAATGGGTGTTTTTTGGGAGTTTCTCGGTAAATGGGTGTTTTATGGGTGTTTCTGGGTGAATGGGTGTTTTGTGGGTTTTTCTGGGTGAATGGGTGTTTTGTGGGTGTTTCTGGGTGAATGGGTGTTTTTTGGGTGTGTCTGAGTGGATGGGTGTGTATTGCGGGTGTGAATGTTGTGGAAGTTTCTGGGTGAAAACAGAAACTGTTGTGATTGTATTTTTTTTTGTATTTTGCAATTTCCTCGTTGGGGGGGATGAAAAGTTACGTGTTGCACTCGAGTGCAAAGATTTTTCACCTTGTGCTCTTTTGATTCCCTCGCTATCGCTCAGGATTCTAATTTTTGAATCACTCGCTACGCTCGTGATTCAATTTTAGAATCCTTCGCTAGCTCGGTCATCAAAATTGAGCACGCGGTTAAAAAACAACTTTGCACTCACGTACAACAAATAACTATTATTTATTTATTTATGATTAATGATATAAATAATTAACATGCACATCACCTTTATGTTATATTTACCATTGAATTAAGTCATCACTATCATTAAATTGAAAATGTAAATATGTTATTTCATATGGAATATAAGTATATCACCATAATTGTATAATATAAATAATTGAATAACAAAAAAGTTGTCTCAAGTCTGTTAATATTATTATTTGTATAAAATTAAAAATGTCACACGAATGATAATGTTCTGTTATTAGAATACAGAATCATAACAAATTAGAATCATGAGACATGTAAGAAACAACTTCAAAGTTATCTTATCACCACGCCTTCGAAATTCTCCCATAAATTATCATATAATAACATGACTTTATATGTTATACTTATATACGGCGTGATGCAACAAATGCGTTACACAACGCAATGACATATGATCGTTTAATTCTTTCTTCGCGTTCAAGTATGCATAACATACTTTGGGCGCCATATTATCGGCGCCAGCGCAGTGAAATTTAAGCCATAGTGCACTTAAAGACAGTATAACATGGTGTCTATTGAAAAACAAAAAATCCTAATCAAAATTCGTTTATTCATATCTGATGTATTACAATAATAATACACTTGTGAATCGTCATAACGCTAGACATCGAAAA
Organism: Cataclysta lemnata; assembly: GCA_963931975.1. Classification (NCBI taxonomy): domain Eukaryota; kingdom Metazoa; phylum Arthropoda; class Insecta; order Lepidoptera; family Crambidae; genus Cataclysta; species Cataclysta lemnata. The sequence goes on from OZ008359.1 coordinate 10,085,745, forward strand.
CCCGTGCGGCCAACAGTAAATAGGGAAATGCTCAGTATGTCTCAGTCTACAATACCTACCGCTCACCCACGAGTTTCATACCAAGATTGACATTAAATGCGTCAGAAACCCTACCAGTAAAGCGGCAGACAAGTAAGCTGTAGAGAAACCCTTGACTGTCGAAGAGTTATGCAGGTACCTACATTGTAAATTTTGCACCAAATACAATCAAAGATGGTCCTTTACATGCATTAAGCCTCAAGGAACATCAAGCCGTTCGTCCCAGCTGCCTCTGCAGTCGTTAATACCCACCAACCGGCACTGGGCCAGCGTGGTGGGGTATGGCCCACTCTCCCAATATTGTTCCATCCATAGGGATGCCTATGTCCTAGCAATAAAGGGCTAGTGATGATAGGTGTGAGCGTAAGGAAAAAAGCTTATTGTATAAAAAGACCTAGTTGTTATATAAAAAAGGGAATTAGAGATCCAAAAATGATCTTGTTGTCCCATCATGGGGCCAAACGGAAAAAATACAATTTTTCTATGGAATAAATTAAAATTAATGACTAAGAACTACATTTACATTTGACACGACGGTCGTCAAGTAGTTTTCTCTGTAATACGTCAGTTTCATACATTTGTTCTTGAAGACGACGATACATTTCTCTTGACGATTCATAAGTGTATTGTAATCATATGTGGGACATTAAAAAACTGGTGATGATGATGGCTATCACCTTTCCGGCGTACTGGTTGACCTGAATTACTTTAATTCATTGGATTGCTTAATGTCGACATTTCAAGCAAGCGTAAAGTGTTTTACGGTCCATCCGTTCACTATGACGCCAGAGAAAATGGTGACGCCACATGATATCTCGTGAAAGATGTTTTGGCAATTAAGCATCCGTTAAATCTCGTATTTATTTGTGTAGGCGTGCGCACAGCTGACCGGTGCTGAAGGCTCTCCGTTGTCCGTAAATAAAATTAAAAAGAAATTGCCAGATAAAGTCTGCATGTCTCTCTATTTAATCTGTGCATGCATCAAGTGTAGTTATACAATGCCACTAATTTAGCCGTGTGGTGACGGCAGAGCGGAATACAAATGTCACAACCCCCATAAGCCCGTGGGTGTCGAACAAGGTAAATAAGGGTAAAAAAGCGATGCGTAATGGGCAGCAGTACATAGCAATGTACTGCAATTTCCGTGCCCGATAAATGGCAATAGGCTCGCCACTCGCCACCTGTTACATGTGATCTAAGCTAAGTGGCGAAACGTGGGTGTTAATTCACTGGTTTATGTGAAGGTATGTGTGAGTAATTGTGGTTTATGTAGAATAAATACATTATAATTAATTATATATACTATTATTATAAAGCTGAAGAGTTTATTTAGTTGAATGCGCTAAACTCAGGAACTACTGACTAGATTGAATAATTCTTTTTGAGTTGAATAGTCCATTTATCGAGAAAGCTATAGGCTATATAACCAACTTTAACGCGAGCGAAGGCGCGGGCGACCACGAGTAAATAATATTAGGCCTACTTCAAACCGAAACGATCTTCATTATGAGAGACGTACGACGCAGTTTTGGGCAGCGAATCATAACCTGAATCCTGGATGGCTTCCGTGAAGGCGGCGGCGCGGCATGCCGCGACCTTTCGGCTAACAAGAAGAATCCAATGGAACAGTTACTTGCGGCATACGGCGCGTCATCAGCTGGTTGGCGGCAAAAACAGAGGTCACAGTAAACGACTGACGGCAGAAGGTTGACTTGTGGAATGACTGAAAAAAAAGGGGCGGAGACAAAAGTTGCATAATTATATTCGTTGACTGCAATAACGCGTCACTAACAGAGTAGGTCAATACTGAGGACTTCAAAAAAAATGAGATTTAAAATTTGATTTTTTGACGCGATTCTGTGAAAAATAGCCGTGTGGTGACGTCAGAGCAGAATACAATTGTCACCACCCCCATCTCCCCCGTGGGTGTCGTACGAGGCGACTAAGGGTAAAGACAGCGATGAGTAATGAACAGCAGCGTTCCTCTTATACCACCTCGCAACGTACTGCGTCTTTTGTGCCCGATAAATGGCAATAGGCTCGCCACCTATTACATGGGACCTAGCATAATTGGCGAAGCGTGGGTGTTAGTTCACCTCTGCCTACCCCTTCGGGGATATAGGCGTGAATTATGTATGTGTATGCCACCTATTATTACATAGGGCCCGCCAACTATTACATAGGACCTAACCTAACCTAACATAATTGGCGAAATTCACCTCTGCCTACTCCTTCGGGAGATGTGATTTATATGTGTATGTATGTATAATCTACGGTAAATTCGCCGTGTGTAGGCACGGTCGTCAGTGTTGTATGGATCGCTATGGAAGCTAGTAGACGTACATGGCGGCGCCACGGCACGGCACCCGTAAAAACCGTATGTGTACAAGAGGCCTAAAAATACGTGGAGAAAAGAAAGTGGCATACAATAATCGGCACATAAGTTGACCTACGCGCAGCGCAATTAAATTCAGGTTTTATTTGAGGTTCTGTATGAGCTGCGACGTGTGTCTGTAGCCATAGCAACGTGGGTAAATCCGCTTCTGCGCGTTCAAATTTAGTTTAGACAGTTTTCCCTTCAATTAAACCTGCGCTGACGATCGTCCTTTTGATTCAACTTACGTGCCGGGAACCAAACTTTAATTATATTCATTGATACTTCAACACAAAAAAAGATGAAAATTAAAATTTGATTTATTGACACGTTTCTAAGAAAAAATTGAAAAACAAAAATTAGATTTTTTTTTAGTTTGTGTGTCTAAACGAATACTATAAGGAATCGAAACCTGTAAATTCGCATGCTGCTTAACATATTATTGTAGCATAAAAAAATTATTGTATAAATAAATAAATATGAAATGCCGAAAGAGGGTTGGTGTCAGGCAGGCGGCCGGCTGTAAAACCTAAGCCAAAACCTTGAGCAGTATGGATTGGAATGTAATCACTCTCTCCATTCATGTGTCTCTCGACATGGTCCGTTCCGTCTCTTTTCTATACATTCATTCATCACTAGCACCTTTACGGTGGGATGGATGATATGAATCAAAAGGGAGTGGATGCCTTGATCACGTCTGACATATGAATGGAAGAGGAAACATACTGCGCCGACCTCAGATAGACTGGGAACAGGGCAGGGAGAAGAAAAAGAAAGAAGAAAGAAAAAGAAAAAGAAAAAGAAAAAGAAAGAAGAAATAAATATGAAATGCACTTCTGCCTACCTCGTCAGGGTTTGAGAAGCGTGTATTTTGTGTGTGATTTAAAATATATCAATCTACCCCCGCCTGGCATCCAAGAGATAACCTACTGCCGCTACATATTTATATTGTTAACGGATTATAACCTCGTTAAGAAAAAGAGAAGTGATGTTATAGACATTCCAAGTTTTATTCGAAAATGATTTTTATTAGTATTGGTGCTACTTTCATAATTCGTTTGCTCTCCAAACAAGGTTTGAGGTTTCGTAGGACCATACTTAACCGCTGACCTCCTTGCTGCTAAATTAATTTTATTATTAGCTGACTCGGTCAACCTTAAATTGCCATTACCTGCCACTTAAAAGTACCCGACAACCTATTCTCATTCTCTATTCGGAGGAGTTCGTTAACAAACACTGTGACACGAGATTATTGTATATTAGATTTAGCATAATCGCCTAGATTAAAGAACTCAATGACACAACACCTAGCCCCACTCGGAGCGATTGATTAAACAAAGCAATGGTCGCTAAGGCCGGTCATTAGATGGGTCACCAAAAATATAGAGTTAACATACATACATACATAAATCACGCCTATATCCCCGAAGGGGTAGGCAGAGGTGAACTTGCACCCAGGTTTCGCCAAACAAGTCAAGTCCCATGTAATAGGTGGCGAGCCTATTGCCATTTATCGGGCACAAAAGTCGCAGTACATTGCTATATAGAGATAAGTAATACCAAAAATATAAAAGGGAGTGATTGGAAGTCGTCACATATATCAGCCCGTATACAGTAAATATCTTCTTCTTCTTCCTGCTCTGTTCCCAGTTTATCCGGGGTTGGCGCAGTATGTTTCCTCTTCCATTTTTATCGGTCAAACGACATCAAGATCATCATGATGTTACCGTTTTTATTTATATTATCTATCATACCGGAACGATGCCAGAGTTGAATGAAGGCATGAAAAAGTAATGGAAAGCACCACGTTGAAAAACCAATGAACGGAGAGAGTGATTTGGATGACAACATTCCAATCCATACTGCTCAAGGTTTCGGCTTAGGTTTTACAGCCGGTCGGCTACCTCACAGCAACCCTCTTTGAGTATGCTGTTGTTGGTGGTTTGCCCTCCACCATTCGGGTGCCCAGATGCCTATTGGTATACACCGGGCAATCTCCCTTAGTCGACCTTTGCGACACCCTTGGGATGAGTCGGGGCTGGGACATTCTAGACGACGATAACTTCCATGGATTCACCGCGCGGGCGCCGAGTCCATAGTGTGGCAGAGGGGGAAGTAGGCGGTAGCGCCTGGGACTTGGTACCCAAGTGTAGGTATTTTTAACCGCCTCTGACTGACCGATCCCGAGATCCCGGGTTCGATCCCCAGGGGGTACAAATTTGTACTCGGTTTGGTTGGTGGCAGGATTTCTTTGAAGTCCGCCTGGCTAGCTATCACCATCTTATAAAATCTGTCGCCATAATAATAATGTTAACAGCATTATTGTGTTCCGACAATTGTGATAAGATAGCCAGTCCCTCTGTGAGGGTTCCAGGTGAAGCTCGATTCCATCTTCGGCCCTTATCGTCACTTACCATCAGGTGAGATGAAGGGCAAGAGCTTCTCTGTCTAATATAAAAAAAAGGTTTACGGCATCCCTTCGCAACATGTCAACACTCACCCTCGCCACCTCTGTCTGCCTATCCACATTTGGCAAGATGTCGTGAGCCAGCGTGGAAGACCGGCCATATTTGAATATTGACGAAAAACAAAAGTGAATTCTTGAGCTCAGCACACGCTGACTCACACTAAAGGTGAACGCACACTTGTCCGAGCCGAACGCGCCGAAGCCAACGGGGCCTCGCATACCTATCCGCGAAGGAATCGAATATAATACCAAATTGACAAATTCGTCGGCATCGATTCCGTCGATGACGTCATCCGAATTCTAGGATTTCTGAAGGTCTAGCAGATTCGGACGAATCGGATGATTCGACACGGGCAAGTGTGCGAGGTTTAATATGATTCAAAAAAAAGATATAGTAGATTAGAATACAATTGTCACCTCCAATCTCTCCCGTGGGTGTCGTACAAGGCGACTAAGGATAAATCAGTGATTAAGAATGGGCAGCAGGGTTCCTCTTATACCACCTAGGCTAGCAATGTACTGGCCCAGTACTACTGGGTCTATTGTGCCCGATAAATAGCAATAGGCTCGCCACCTTGGGACTTGACATAGTTGTCGAAACGTGGGTTCAGGGTGAAGTTCACCTCTGCCTAGCCCTCCGGGGATGTAGGCGTGATTTATGTATGTATGTATGTATGCAATAAAAACATACATACATACATAAATCACGCCTATATCCCCGAAGGGGTAAGCAGAGGTGAACAGGCACCCACGTTTCGCCAATTATGTTAGGTCCCATGTAATAGGTGGCGAGCCTATTGCCATTTATCGGGCACAAAAGTCGCAGTACATTGCTATTGCTAGGTGGTAACAAGAGGAACGCTGCTGCCCATTCATCATCAATGATTTATCCTTAGCAATAAAAAGATTTCATTAAATTCGTTGTGTTCGGTGCGTTCGGCTCGGATAGATGTGCGTCCACCATAGGGGGACTTTAATGTCGCGAGTTTCTCGTTTTAGACAACGCGTTGCCGACTCGGAGATGCTTTTACGGTGAATTAAGCAAGCGTATTGGCCGAAACTGCGCGGGAAAGTTTTTTGCGGCGTCATTGCGATGCTCACATACATACATACAAAAGTAAGCCTATATCCCGGAGGGGTAGGCAGAGGTGAACTCAAACTTACTTTTCGCCAATTAATTTTGGTCCCATGTATAGTACATACATACATAAATCACGCCTATATCCCCGAAGGGGTAGGCAGAGGTGAACTAGCACCCACGTTTTGCCAATTATGTTAGGTCCCATGTAATAGGTGGCGATCTTATTGCCATCTATAGGGCACATAAGTCGCAGTTTATTGATGGTGGTATCATAGGAATACTTCCCATTACTCATCCCTGTCTGACCCTTAATCGCCTTGTACGACCCACGGGAGAAATGGGGGTGGTGACAATTGTATTCTGCTCTGACCGTCACCACATGGCTTTCGGTGTTCGGGCTGATTATGAATCAAAATGGAGGATGACACGAAAGAAAAGGAAGGATGACATGAATCAAAAGGGAAGGTGGTATAAATCAAAATGGAGTGGATTGCTCGTTGACGTCTGACCGATTTGAATGGAAGAAAGAGGAAATATACTGAACCGACCCCTGATAAGATAAGATAAAGGGCAAGCATGATAATGATGATCGAACAAGATCGATCTCTGAGACAAGAGACTTGGTGACGGCAGAACAGAATACAGTTGTCACCACAACCCCCCATCTTTCCCACGGGTTTCACACAAGGCGACCAGAGTGAAAACAGTAATGGGCATTCGTATAGCAATTTACTGCGATTTCCGTGATTGCCGATTTACGTGCCCGAAAGAAGGCAATAGGCTCGCACGTATTTAGGGAGACATGGGTGTTAATTCACCTCTGCCTACCCCTTCGGGGATATACGCGTGATTCATGTATGTATGTCTCGCTATATTCGCCTGGGAGAGTTCAATTGGACATTGCATTTCCCAAGAATGGAAGGCTGCACTCTTTCCGCAACCGATCACAAAGAAAAGTTAAAGACGCAGTCGAGTCAATCGATTATTAAATTTTTCCACAACCACATACTTTCGATGGCTTGCCTACGACACTAGGCCTGTAATAATCGTGACAGCGAAACGGGTCGTCACCAGCTTGCAACCTAGAAGCGGTCGCCAAAGGAACTATAGACTTAGGTAGACTGACTTAGGAGCTTAGCCACGTGCCATATCTATTCGAACACGTAGAAAACAAATCAAAATTCATTAATCAAAAGGGCCACTCCCTTTTGATGGCTTGATAACGTCTGACCGACATGAATGGAAGAGGAAACATACTGCGCCGACCCCAGATAGACTGGGAACAGGGCATTATTATGTAGATATTTTTATTATGGATGCTGCCACACTGATAAAACTGGTACTGCATGCAGCATATTGTAATTTGACGCCTCATCGAGCGCTTTTTTTACATTATTTACAGCTAGGTAGCGCTATTTTAAAGCTAATAAAGCGCTGAACGAATGCGGCAGCCATGTAGGCCTAGTGCGGGACGTGGACTAAATTTCTCTCCACCACTTGACAGTGTTTTGTCTCGGGATTAGAGACATCATCATCATCATCATCACCAGCCCTTTATTGTCCCCACTGCTGGGGCACGGGCCTTCCCTATGTATGGAAAAATACAGGGAGATTGGGCCATAGCCCACCGCGCTGGCCCAGTGCTGGTTGGTGGGTATTAACGCCTGCAGATGCAGCCGGGACCAACGGCTTAACGTGCCTCCCGAAGCACGGAGAAACTCGAGATAATACATTTTTGGTCACCCATCCAATGACCGGCCTTTGTGGCATTGCTTAGTTTACGCAATCGCAGGCCAAGCGCGCTATACCACTGCGCTAGTGAGGTACTCGAGAGTTAGAGCGTGAGGAAAACATTTTCCTTTCCCCGAGGAGATTTTCTCCACCACCTCCCGTGCTACGGGCTTCTGACAAGCGATCAAACGGATTGAGAGACTTCGAACTCTAGTCCCCCGCCATAAATAACATTTCATATTGGCATGCTCACCACCACCCACGACCGCCGAAGCTCGTCATAAGTTCGTAACAGGTTTTGAGAAAACAGCCGGCCAGCAAGCCAGTACGCTACAAAGCGCGGACGAGCGCGGACGTGTGAAAAACCCTAAACCATAGTCCATTTGAAAACTTCCGCGTTCTCACAAAATTCGATTTTCAAATTCAAACCGACCAAGGAATCGAATGGATAGCTCCTGTTATTGTTAAATGCCGTTGAAAAGTGAGGGAAAGTGGATTGCGCCTACTAAAAGTGAAAGGGGTTATTGGAGTGAGTACCTAACTAACTATAGTGATCTCGGAGCCTGTTTCGATTCGCGAGATGATCGGGTCTAACGTTTTGAATGAGATGTGTAGCGGTGCCGTGTTGCGAAAGTTTTCTATCGGAGCGAAAATTATACGATCGGAGCGAACATTATTCGATCGGGGTCTTGGCACAAACGATTTTGACGGGAAATGCTCAGGATCTGGTCATGTCTGTGATCTATCGTTTGGTGACGGCAGAGCAGAATACAAATGTCACCACCCCCATCTCTCGCACAAGGCGACTAAGGGTAAAGACAGCGATGAGTAATGGGCAGCAGCATTTCTGTCATACCACCTAGCAATATACTGCGATTTATGTGCCCGATATATGGCAATAGGCTCGCCACCTATTACATGGGACCTAACTTAACTGGCGAAAAGTGGGTGTTAATTCACCTCTGCCTACCCCTTTGGAGATATAGGCCTGATTTATGTATGTATGCTCTGGAAAATGAAACGCTTTTCCCACCCTTTTCACGACTTCGGAATACACTACTCCATTAGGGGTGATAAAGAGTAAAACTGACTGACTAACATATCAACTGTTCGTTGACATATCACTAACATATCAACTGTTCGTTGATATGTTAGTCCAAACTACTAAGATTAGAAACTATCAATTTTGCAACTTCTTCTGATTCTTCACCCTGCCCTGTTCCCAGTCTATCTGGGGTCGGCGCAGTATGTTTCCTCTTCCATTCATATCGGTGAGACATCATCAAGCTATCCACTCCCTTTTGATTCATAGCATCCATCACACAGGAAGTGATGAATGAACTTAAAATTTTGTCTAAAATCACCATTATGCTTATGTACCTAGTAGAGGATTTCTGGAAGTCCGTCAGTTTTAAAGCTAAATCGAAAAAATATTATTCAGCTACTTGGTGGTGCTGAAAGACCCTAAGGAGAAAATAAGGGGAGCAAACTTTGTTGTTCTGTTTTTGTTTATTGTTAGTTTTTGGTACTTGAAACTAAACCGCCGAGAAAATAACCATAATCGTTCAAGTAATAATAAAATAGGGTAACTGCCGCACTTAGAGACTTCAATTAACTTTAATGAGTTAACCTTAAAGTTTAATGTTTAACTTAAACCGTCTCCGTGGTCTAGTGGTTCACCCACCGGAATGAAGATCCAGAGGTCCCGGGTTCGATCCCCAGGGGGGTTCAACTTTGTGCTCGGTTTGGTTGGTGGTAGGACTTCTTTGAAGTCCGCCTGGCTAGCTACCACCATCTTTTCAAAATCTGTCGCCATAATAATAATGTTGACAGCATTATTGTGTTCCGACAATTGTGATAAGATAGCCAGTCCCTCTGTGGTTGAGGGTTCCAGGTGAAGCTCGATTCCATCTTGAGCCCGTATCTTCACTTACCATCAGGTGAAATGAAGGGCGAGGGCTTCCCTGTCTAACATAAAAAATAAAAAAATTAGTGCTTTGTGTCAAAAAAATTCATTGTAATCTAGACCATTAGACCCGGCAAGAATAGCGGCTAGTTTTGAATTGTCATAAGGATTTTGGTGGTTAGAAAAAGAATTTCGATAAATTATGAGAATCTTGAGGCGGGAATCGAACCCGCGTCCGCTGCTATCCGGGCAGGTGCCTGACCGCTCGGCCACCCAAGACACACACTAACACATCTAACATTTATATAATGTTAAAATTAAAATCGAATAGTTTGAATTGTCATTTTTGAAATTAAGTACTCATTAACGTTTTTGTGAAAATCATTTTGACAAGGATAAACAAAAACTTGATGTTAGTAACTAGTTATATCAATAGTGTACTTAAAAAATATCGTTTACAAAACCGGGTAGAATTTTGTACCCCCCTGGACATCGAACCCGGGACCTCTGGGTCTTAATTCCGTTGGGTGATCGCCCAACTTCACTAGACCACGGAGGCGGTTATGAGATTTAATTGTGGTTTTTACAATATGGAGCGTGTGGCTGTAATCTTAATATATGAAAATAAATTGCTGTTCGTTTGTCTCGCTAAAACTCGGGAACCGCTGCTCCGATTTAGCAGATTTTTGTTTTCAAATGATTGCCTTGGGCCTGGCAACCCGGGAAAGGAGAGAGAATTCGGAAAAATTGCACGAAAAAAATAGTAAAAACAACAATTTCATTTTCCCATATAAACTGCCTTCCTGTCAAACATTTGACGTCACCATGGCAACCAAATCGTCACCATGGCTACGGAATAATTTATATGGCGTAAACGTAGTGTATTATATACTCTTTGGTAACAACGGCTAGATAATAATAAATGAATAAACAATAATATCAGGCAAAAGAAAGCGTTCCTTTCCGCCTCCGGCCGTCTTTTGTGATTCGTCGCGTTATGCACAGCTCATTAAAAACAAAAGATTAGCATTCGAGCCCGCTAATTAGGCGGCGGAGCGCTTAAAGACAAAACACTTTTTCTTTGACATTTCAAAAGTACGTAGAAAGTCACACCGTGCACAAAGTCTGCTATTATTTTAACTGACATGCGTTTGTCATACGACAATATCCTGTGACGTTATTCTTATGACAGTTTTTCGTTGTGGTGGTAGGGATTCTTTCAAGTCCGCCTGGATAGCTACCACCATCTTATCCAAATTCTGTCGCCATAATAACATTGTTTTCACATCTCATGCTCTGAAAGTGCTTATTTGTGCAGGATATACATACATACATACATACATAATTCACGCCTATATCCCCGAAGGGGTAGGCAGAGGTGAACTAGCACCCACGCTTCGCCAATTATGCTAGGTCCCATGTAATAGGTGGCGAGCCTATTGCCATTTATCGGGCACAAAAGTCGCAGTACTATTGCTAAATGGTATAAGAGGAACGCTGCTGTCCATTCCTCATCACTGATTTATCCTTAGTCGCCTTGTGCGACACCCGCGGGAGAGACTTGGAGTGGTGACAATTGTATTCTACTCTGCCGTCACCACGGCAGGATATAGGCTGCACAAAATCGAATTTTCTGCTCTAGAACATTAACGTCTACTCATAAATGTGTCTATATTAAGGCAAAGAATATGAGCCATGCAACACAATAAGAAATTCAGAGATAGAATTTGTTATTTTATCATATTTACTTAAATTTATTTGTCTAATGTGTTTTTTAACACATAAAATATATTAAAATTTTAATTCAAGTAGGTACGGTAGGTTATTAATTTAAGAAAATTATTATTTAAAAATTAATTTAATACTTGGCTGCATAGGTCTGCAGCCCTAATATTAATGGCAAAAACAATTTATTACAGTATTCAAAACTGTACTAATTTTAGTTTGAATTTTAAGAAATGTTATGATAAACTACTGTTTTATTTCCTCGCAATCGAAGTGAAAAGCAGAGTTTCTAACTGGTCCGTCAAAACCATTTTTATCCACGACATTACTATCAGTTATGCTAAAAGTCTCGGACAAAAATTATTCGTTTTGTGCACTTAATGGAAAGTCTACTATAATAGAATTATTGTGTTCCGACAATTTGTGATAAGATAGCCAGTCCCTCTGTGGGTTCCAGTTGAAGCTCGATTCCATCTGTAGCAACAAGATGCAATTTTCCCGAAACAATTGCCGCTATTCTCCTTCCGCTCCGGACTGATCCATTGCAGTTGCCAAGTAATTATTGCCAATAAAAATTACCCGTGTAAGAGCACCTTTAGGTAAAGTACCAAATATTGATTTATGCACATCTCAAAAGCTGGGTACTGACCTACAACATTACGAGGTGTAATGCAACATTCGTATCGAGCATGGGAACCATTTCCGTTACAATTACTCACTGGTTTCCACATAACAGTACGTGCTGACTGCATGAATGCTAGCTGTGTAACATGTTACATTACACCTCGTAACGTTGGTCAGTCTTCTTCTCACTGCTCTGTTCTCTGTCTATCTGGGGTCGGCGCAGTAAGTTATCACTTCTATTCATATCGGTCAGGCGTCATCAACCCATCCACGCCACACCGTAAAGGTGCTAGTGATGAATGAATGTATAGAAAAGAGACCGAACGGACCATGTCGAGAGATCGATGAACGAAGAGAGTGATTGGATTGACAACATTCCAATCCATATTGGTCAAGGTTTTGGCTTAGTTTTTACAGCCGGCCGCCTGCCTGACGTATGGTGACGGCAGAGCAGAATACAATTGTCACCGTCCCAAATCTCTCCCGCGGGTATCGTACAAAGCGACTAAGGGTTAGAACAGTGACGATAAATATTGTTGGCCACCCTTCCAATGACCGGCCTTAGACGGCCTTCGAAGCATATGACGGCCTTGAAATTGCAATCTGACGTTCCGCCAACTCACCGCGAAGAAATCCAATATGGCCGCACTTTCTTCGGCGGGTCGCGACCTACAAGGCCGTCGGCGCGTGCGCACTTTCCAGATTTAATTGACTTTTCAATTCGCGCTGAGATTAAAGCCTCACTTAAAACTGCAGCGGTCAGCGGTGACGGCGGCGGGCAGTTGTAACGAAGGTAACATAAGCTGCCGCACTCAGAGAGTATTTAATGTCAAAAATTTTCATTCAAATCTGGTCTAGATTATTAAAATGACTATTAAAATACATTACGCTGTATTTATTTATATTAAGGGAAGACTAACAGCTATTAATACACACTAATAGCATACAATAGGTAACATACAGCTAATAAGAAGTCTCCACAAATAACTACAAAGTAAAAAAAAAAACTCTAAGCAAATAAACACCCTTAGTAACACAATAAATACACTAACTGCCGCACTCAGAAACGTCAATTAACTTTAATGAGTATTTAATGTCAAAAAAATTCATTCAAATCTACACCATAGACCCGGCAAGAATAGCGACTAGTTTGGAATTGTCATTTTTTGACGCTAAGTACTCATTAACGTTATTTGATTCGTCTCCGAGTGCGGTCAACGTTTGTTCGGGTTCGCCACCGCTACCGTCCCGCCTCCGCTGCTGTTTGAGTGAGGCTCAAAGCCTTATGTTACCTACAACTGCCCGCCACCTCTGACCACGTCTGTCTGTGAGAGGCTTAAGGCGTCGATCCAGCGCCTCGCAAGGCCTCTGCGATCTACATACATACATACATCACGCCTATATCTTCAAGGGGGAAGGCAGAGGTGAATTATGACCCTCTTTTCGCCCTAAGTTAGGTCCGTTCTTCGGAAAGCACGATAAGCCGCGTTGGTCCCGGCTGCATCTGCAATCGGTAATACCCACCAGCAGTGCACCAGTGGTGGGCTATGGCCCATTCTCCCTATATTCTTCCAACCACACGGAAGGCCCGTACCCCAGCAGTTCGGACATTAAAGGGTTGGTGAATATTTTTTTATGCTAGACAGGGAAGCTCTTGCCCTTCATCTCTCCTGATGGTAAGCGACGATAAGGGCCGAAGATGGAATCGAGCTTCACATGGAACCCTCAACCACAGAGGGGCTGGCTATCTTATCACAAGTGTCGGAACACAATACAACTGTTTACATTATAATTATGGCGACAGATTCTGAAAAGATAGTGGTGCTAGCCAGGCGGACTTGAAGAAAGTCCTACCACCAACAAAACAGAGCACAAATTTATACCCCCCTGGGGATCGAATTTACGTGGTCGAATCACTAGAGCACCAAGGCGGTTAAAATGATGAAAAAGATGATGATGAAGAAGAAGACACAGGGCCAGTGGAATGGATTGAAAATACTAATTGATATCCATTTCTTTCTTTCCAGCTGAAACCATTTCAACGTCTCCCGGTCAAGCATAAGCACGCGATATGTCAGAACACGGCTCGCTAGCGACATGTCAGAGGTATTTTGTTTCAGTGTTTTTCTTTTGTTCATTTCTAATCTAATCTGCCACTGACCTTTATTATGCAAGTACGCTGGACTGAAGGTTGTCATCCAAAAAATGAAGCAAATTAGATTATCGCCATCTTGGCGCTGATAGCACTGGTGTACGAAGGTGAACGTCCACGGAACTATTTAGAGATGCATTTATAATGTCAAATACAAGCAACAAACGTCAAATTTAGTACCGAGGGGGCGCTTCAAATCGGCACACGAAACATTTGACATTTTAGTACACGTATTCAGTCCAGCGTACTTGTATTATAGAGGTCAGTGTAATCTGCATACTTACATAAATCACGCCTATATATCCCTGAAGGAGTAGGCGGAAGTGATAATCACCTACGTTTACCACGTTACATGGCACCTAAGATATTAATTTGGCGAAATGTATATGTTAGTTCACCTTTCAGTCTATTACCCTTTCAGAGATAAGTAGGCGAGATCTATGAGTGTAAACCCCTTATTTTTTGGTTAGTCTTACATATCATCAAACTCGGGCCAATATGTAACAAAAACCAATTTTTTGCAGGTGAAAAATGAAATCATAAATTTAAAATGTCAGACATGCAACGCAAATACAGGCCACGAGACTACAGATAGGGCACAGAAACGGAAGAGTGTGAAAGTCGCACGCACAGGAACCACAAAATGGCGGACGAAAACAAGATGGCCGCTGTCAAGGCTGCTCATTCCGTTGATAATTTTGAATGTGACGAGACAAGTGGATTCCGTAGAATGTAAGTTGGCTAAATAGCTCATTTAATTAAAACTTCATAACGCATAAAATGACGAAATATTGTGCAGGCATGTAAAATAACATTTATTTTTGAAAGAAATCTTATATTTAAAAAGAAATTTAAGCAGCAATATGTATCTTATCTAATACAAAAAAGGTTGTTCTTGCATAAACTTGCTTAAAAGGTTCGATCTAGTGGTTCGCCCACTGGATTTAAAATACCGAGGTCCTAGGTTCGATCCCCAGGAGAGTACAATACTCGGTTTGGCTGGTGGTAGAACTTGTTGCGAGTCGGCCTGGCTAGCTACCACCATCTTATCTCTTCTCATCTTAACTGAAGCTCAAACCATCATCCGCCCTTTTAGTAGATGAGATGAATGCCAAGAGCTTCCCTGTCTAGCTTCTTCTAGGCTTCGCTCGCGTTAATGTCGGTTATTATATAGTTTATTATAGCCTTCCTATCCTAGACTATCCAACACAAAAATAATTTTTCAATTTGAGTCAGTAGTTTCTGAGATTAGCGCGTTTAACCATACAAACAAATAAACAAACTCTTCAATACTATTATTAGTAAAGTCGTAATTAGTATAGTCCGACAACTTCGTGCGCGACTTTCCTGCGGTATGAGGGGCGGTAGCGGGGACGGGGCGCTCTGGATGTTGGCGGGGGTGGGTGATGCGGGGGGAAGGGAAAACTACCTCCTCTCCGCCTCGCCCGCCCCCGCTTGCATCTACTGTGCCCCGTCCCCGCCACCGTCTCGTACCGCAGGAGGGTCGCGCAGACTATAATTCTCATTTCGAAATTCTTCCTAACCCACAGCCTTCACCAGCCGTGTCCTCGCCTCCATATTCGGGTACCAGTCCACGTGCACCTTCGGGGCAGAGGTCAGGCCGTGCACCCTGACCCTTGAGTGCTGGCTGCAGGGTGGCACCAGGGCAAGGGGATGCGGGGGTTGGCTGTTCTCCTGCTGCGTGCCTAAGGAGCCCGAGAGGATGGACAGTTTTGATAACAGGTACAATATAATTGCAGCCGTGTGGTGACGGCAGAGCAGAATTTAATTGTCACCACCCCTACTTCTCCCTAGGACAAGGCGACGAAGAGCGCAATACCTTGTCACAATAGTTATTCATACAAATTGGTGGCAATAATTACTGCGCGTTCGCTGTCTTTGGTATGACAGAGGGCTAAAGTGGTAATCGACTTATGACGCTGACCGCCACATAACGTGGAATCGATCAAATCTTCTTATCTC
The DNA here is from genome assembly GCA_963931975.1 of Cataclysta lemnata. Classification (NCBI taxonomy): domain Eukaryota; kingdom Metazoa; phylum Arthropoda; class Insecta; order Lepidoptera; family Crambidae; genus Cataclysta; species Cataclysta lemnata. Next base: position 10,101,827 of record OZ008359.1, read on the forward strand.
TGTTCTTCTCGCAGCATATCGTCTTCGGAGTGGAAGTACAGCAAAATAGTGCCTCCTAAACTGAGGCAGATCCCGAAGCGGAACCTGGTACCGAGCAACATGTTCCGTAGACGAGTGGACGATGATACCACGCAGGTAGGTTACCACATCAAGGCTATAGTGTACAACTTCGTGCGCGACCCTCGCGCGTGTCGCGTACGATGTTGTCGGACTATAGATCTAAATTTCGTTTATTTAAATATACCTAAATGTATGATTACCTTACAAGAAGCTCAGCCAAGCATGGAAAGCCCAAGATCCAAAGGAAATGGGGAATTTTTTTGTTGAAGGACCAAAGCTTTAAACCACTCTGCGGTTGAGAGTTCCAGGTGAAGCTCGATTCCATCTTCGGCCCTTACAGTCACTCACCATCAGAATGCCATTTAGCTGTTATATTCAAAGTGTCCTATTATTTGTCCAGGTGGACTGTGGCCTGCCTGCGTCCAGGATGCTCCAGAAGAGAATCATCGGTGGTCGCGAGGCGAAGTTCGCGGAGTTCCCGTGGCAGGCCCACGTCAGGATCTCAGAGTACCAATGCGGTGGGGTGCTGGGTGCGTAGACATTGACATAACTAAGACAGCAACTGACACCTCATTTTTTAAATGAGTCATAAATATTTATTTAATAATAAATATTTCTTAATAAATATTTCTTAGACTCACCTATCACCTAGTCCAAAGTAAATAGCATAAGCACTTGTGTTATGAATACTAGCAACGGACAGGTTTTTGAAGTGTCACGTTATTGTAGTGGCACTTAGGTTACCAATCGCGTTGTTGTAGTGCCGCGTTGGTTACCAATCGTGTTTTTGTATAGTCACATTGGTTACCAATTGCATGGTTGGTAGTGTCGAGTTTTTGTAGTGTTGAATTGGTTACCAATCGCGTTGTTGTAGTGTCGCGTTGGTACGTGGCGACGGCTGCGCACTGCGTATCTCGCGCGCGCGCTCGCGATATCTCCGTGTGGCTGGGCGCTCTCGACACCACCGCTGGCTCGGACACTGCCCGGAAGCTTGGGTAAGCATTACAAAACAATACAGCTTGGCACAAAAGAGTTTGATGCGGTGACAGATGGAACTAATTTTATTTGCATTAGATATCACTGATTTGGTGTCGAAATTTAGTAGTTCAATTTTCAAAAATTTTCGGTCACTTTGCGATTTATTTGCATTTTAATTTATTAGCTTCAATTCGACAATTTTATCTGACTAAAAACGAACAAAACAAAACAAGTGGCGCCATCATTTTTTCCAAACACTTTTTGCCAAGCTGTACTTTATTGTACACACAAACAGTAACAAAAATAAAATTATCAAAAAGAAAAATGGACGTGCTTGTCCAAATCATCAGCGGTAAATATGCGATCTGAGTGAGGCTTACTTTTTTTATCGCCCGAGGTAATATGTTTTATGTCACACCTGACCATAAAGTGGACTTTTCCCGCCCGCTACGCGTGCGTAAAACCCCATTTCCTGGGTCAGGGGCTGACATAAAATTATTAAATTACCTCGGGCGATAAAAAAAAAGCCTCATATCGCTTGGTATTGTATCGCCCTCAGTATATAATCTACTTTTATGACCAGGTAGTAAGGTTTTCCGTACGCGAGCGTAGCGGGCGGCAAAGTGCATTTTATGGTCAGGTGTGACATGAAAGTTATTTTATTTCAAATGATTATTTTAATCAGATTTATCATTGCAAATACCGAAATATCAATTGTAATCATACCAGCCCGGCTAGCATGACCACCGAAATACGATATGATATAGCTATTTATCGCGTTGAACTGTGAAAAATCATTGGATTCTAACACTTAAATAAGCCTGAATTAAATAATTGAATACACATTCTTCTTCTTCTCCCTGCCCTGTTGCCAGTCTATCTGGGGTCGGCGCAGTATGTTTCCTCCTCCATTCATATCAGACGTCATCAAACCATCCACTCCCTTTTGAGTGATTGGAATGACAACATTCCAAACCACACTGCTCAAAGTTTTGGCAATACACATTATATGTCTTTATCATATTGTGTTTCGGTGGTCATGCTGTGTAGATATGAATAAACGAATCTTGATTTAGACCCATTTTCGCTTACAGGGTCGTCCAGAAAATCCTGCACCCCTTATTCCAGTTCCGGATGACGCAGCCGGACCGTTACGACGTAGCTCTGTTAAAACTGTCGCGACCAATCACCTACGCGAGCCACATCCTGCCAATATGCCTGCCTGACTTCGACATGGAATTACGGGGGAGGTCCGGCGTGATCGCAGGCTGGGGGAAGACTGACGCGAGTCAAGGTCATACCGGGACTAACCTGCTGAGATCGGCCACCGTGCCTATATTGAGTGAGTGGTTTGGAAGCCGTATGGTGATAGCACTTCGAATACAATAGAGATGGTGACACTCTAGTCCGACCAGTTCGTGCGCGACCTTCCTGCGGGGTGAGAGACGGTGGCCGGGACGGGGGGGCGATGCGGGGAGAACGGAAAGCTAGCTCCTCGCCGCATCACCCGTCCCCGCCACCGTCTCATACCGCAAGAACGTCGCGTACGAACTTGTCAGACAACAAAGGATCACTGAAGAAATCTATACTTCTGATATTATAAAGCTGAAGAATTCGTTTGTTTGGTTGAACGCGCTAATCTCAGGAACTACTGACTCAAATTGAAATTCTTTCTTTTTGTGTTGGATAGTAAATTTATCGAGGCGCTAACCGACATTAGAGAGCGAAGCCGGGGGTGATGTATAATAATAATTTAGGTTAAGGAGATTCGATAAAAATTACGTGTTGTTCTTAGATTATACTTGTGATTGAAATTTATTTTAAAGAAATACAAAATATAACATTCCGCCATATTTGGTCAAACGCCTTGTGACGCCACTATTTTTTGACGTTTTATTTGCCAATCGAAATCACTCTATACTTTAACGGTCTTACTAATAAACACGGTATAAGCATTGAGTAGTTACTCAGTGTTTTGTCTCTTTTCCTCGCATTCAAAATAATGTTTGTGAGACGAGTGATAAATTGGAGAAGTAAAGTAGTGAATTAGTGAAAGAGAGTGATGACTATAAATGTGGGGGGTGCTTTAATACTCGAGAGGGTCGGGGATTCCCAGGGGGACCGTGGACATAGTGGTGATCTTGGTCTTGAACAGTAAAAGCAGGTAGAATACATTAAGGATGGTGACACTAACACAGAATCACTGAAATAAAGATTTATATCCGCATCCGGACAAGAAAAATCGAAAAATAACTGTCTTTATTTTTGTTTGTTTATTTTCTTTCTAAAAACTGCTATAAATTTCCCAGGTAAAGAGCAGTGCATCAAATGGCACCAGAGCAAGCAGATATCAGTGGAAATACATTCGGAAATGATTTGCGCGGGACACTCGGACGGACATCAGGACGCTTGTTTAGGTAAAATTATAATAGTAGATTTTATACCAAGGGCGATAAAACAAGGAATGCCTCAGATCGCAAGTCATCATCACCAGCCCTTTCAATGTCCCCACTGCTGGGGCCCTATGGACTACAGGTCGATTGGGCCAAAACCCACCACGCTGGCCCAGTGCGGGTTGGTGGGTATTAATGACTGCAGATGCATCCGGGACCAACGGCTTAGCGTTTTTTCCGAAGCACGGAGGAACTCGAGATAATAAATTTTTGGTCACCCATCCAATGACCGGCCTAAGCAACATTGCTTAGTTTACGCAATCGCAGGCCAAGCGCACTATGCCACTGCGCAAGCGAGCTCCTCCTGCTACTGATTGACCTCTTTTAAATTAGTACAAAGAATTTGGTGGTTAGACAAAGTTCGAAAAATTATTCTTGGTTGGCCGAGCGGTTTAGGTACCTGCCCGGATTGCAGTGGGCGCGGGTTCGATTCCCGCATCAAGACCATAATTTTCTAATTTTCCGAATGTTTTCTAACCACCAACAATTAAAATCGAATACTTAGGTCCTGCTTCACAACCGACGAGTAAATTATGAATATCCCACTTGGCAGTTCAATTGACATAAATGTCATATTATAACTGTCAAACCGTCTACCATGTAAGCTATTCAGAACTTACCCGTTGATCGCGAAACAGGCTCTTACTCTTTTAAATTCTGTTCCAGGCGATTCCGGGGGCCCACTCATAGTTCTGGACAACGGCCGCTACTACCTGGTGGGCATCACCTCCGCTGGCTTCGGCTGCGGGGTAGACCACCAGCCAGGCATTTACCACAACGTGCAAGTGACAGCGGCGTGGATCAAGACCGTCATATCGCCCGTCATAAATTACAACCAGTTCTGAGTCACTATAGCATGAGTTTGACAAGTTCGTGCGCGACCCTCCTGCAGTATGAGGGGCGGGGACGGGGCGCTCGGATGTTGGCGGGGGTGGGTGATGCGGGCCGGAGGGAAAACTGGCTCCCCCCCGCATCGCCCGCCCCCGCTAGCATCTAGAGTGCCCCGTCCCCGCCACCGTCTCGTACCGCAGGAAGGTCGCGCACGAAGTTGTCGGACTGTGGCTCTGGCGCGTTTAGTATCAACTTTGGTATTGAATGCGTCGAGGTTATCGCTTTGTTGGCGGATTGGGGCGTGGGTGGGCTTTGGAGACCTATCATTACAAACTGAGGCATACTGCGCACTGCCCCATCGTCCCTTGGACGCACAAGTTTTCGATATCTGACTTCATGAGTGTATTTTAATCATACCAGATGTGATAATAAACGAATTTTAACTTTGATGAGGGCTTTCGCAGTCGTTTGTGGTGACGGCGGAGCAGATGACAACTGTCACCACCTCTCACTCTCCAATCGGTTGTTAAAAGTGATATTTAGCAGTAAGCCTCATTGTTTTCTGCCTAAAACTTGGGGGGGAAATTTAATTCCTATCTTTCTTTGGTTAATAATTAATTTTACACACGAGAGAAACCCCAGCTTTGGGCAACGTTGCCCTACACTTATTTTTGTCAACTTCTGTTACCGACACTTAAGTTGAAAAATTTAACAAAGTTAATATTGTTTCGTCAATTCGGGTTGGACAAACTGTTACCTAAGCATGTTGTACAAAAGGGTTTTAATCCAATAGTACAAAACAAAATGAAAAACAATAAAAAAAAAACGGGATAGAAAAGACTAGCTGCCGCACTCAGAGACGTCAATTAACTTTAATGAGTGTTTAATGTCAAAAAATTTTCATTTTCATTTCATTTCATTTCTGAGTGCGGCAGTTACTGCAGCACCCTGAGACGTCAAATAACGTTAATGAGAACTTAACGTCAAAAAATGACAATTCAAAACTAGTCGCTATTCTTGCAAGGTTTATGGTCTAGATTTGAATGAAAATTTTTGACATTAAATACTCATTAAAGTTAATTAACGTCTCTGAGTGCGGCAGTTATTTATTATAATACACATAAGAAATAATGTTTAATTTAATTTTAAAGTAAAAAATAGTCATAGCAGCTCAGCGTAAATATCGCTTCTTAAAAACAAAAGAGATACAAATCAAACTTGCATCGGTGCAACAATGAGTCTTGTAGTCATAAATTTAGAGCACACACTGTGTTATCACAAAATAATGTTTATGGTGTGTTTTGCTAAGAAGTGTTTAAATCTGATGTTGTCCCTTTTTCGTCAATAGTGCGCGACAGTGACAAAACACTTTTTAAACACTTTTTAAGGACAATGTTTTTTCTTCTCTTGTATGTAATCTTCTTCTCCCTGCGGGGAGGAGAGAAAAATGGGCGTTCGCCCAGCACCTGCTGGGCGAACGCACATTTTTCTCCACTAATTTTCCACTAAGGGCCGATTTCACCGTCTCTCATAGAAACTCCTTCTCCCTGTCCTGCTCCCGGTCTATCTGGGGTCGGCGCAGTATGTTTCCTTTTCCATTCATATCGGTCAGACGTCATCAAGCCACCCACTCCCTTTTGATTCATATCATCCATCACACCGTAACGGTGCTAGTGATAAATGAATGTATAAAAAAGAGACTGAACGGACCATGTCGAGAGACCGATGAACGGAGAGTGATTGGAATGACAACATTCCAATTCATACTGCTCAAAATTTTGGCTTAGGTTTTACAGCCGGCCGCCTGCCTGACACCAACCCTCTTTGGGTTATTCTCTTGTATTTAATGTGTTAATTTTATCATATTTTAGTTAGCACTGTGAGGGGTATTGTGATGCATTTGTTTGGAGACCTTACCACGATGTTGATAGTGATGATTTTTGCGTGATTTCTTTGAATGTTTTTGGTAATTTTTTTTTAATTGTCTTCTTTTACTTTTTCATGGTTGCAAGCTACTAAGGGATTAAAATATAAATAATTTGACTAAGCCAACATTAAAATTTAACGATGACACGTTTATTCAACTAAAAATACAAACAAATTCAATATATTTTAGTATGCCTGAGAGGCATCCGAGTTTTATGTTGTAATTATGTTTGCTTAACTGGCCCCCGAATACAGAAACGCTTCTCAAAGCTTGAGTCCTGCTTATCATTTAAGTATTGACAAATTCGTTTCTCCACACAAATTCCGACAGATATTGTCCACTTACCTTTAGAAGCAGTGCTCAAAATTTGAGTAGCGTTTCTGTATTCGGGGGTAAGTCTGTGAGTCGAGGATTTGTACCTAATAAAATCTATAACTATAATATCCCATTAAGCGTAACTTTATCATAAACAAATATTTTATGTCCCACCTCACCATAAAGTGGACTTTTCCACTCGCTACGCATACGGAAAATCCCACTTCATGGTTTGGGGATGACATAAACTATGATCTTACCTCGGGGGCGATAAAAGAAAGCTTCAGCCTGGCTAGCAAGACCACCCAAACACGATATGATATAGCCATTTATCGCTTTGAACGGTCAAAAATAATTGGATTTTTAACAGTTTAAATATGTAAATGGCTATAATTATAATATGATATAGCCCTATAGGCTCTATAATATAGCTATTTATCGCCTCGAACTGTCAAAAATCCAATGATTTTTGCCAGTTCAAAACGATAAATGGATTTATCATATCGTATATCTGTGGTCATGCTAGCCGGGCAGATCGCATATTTAACACCCTCGCCTACGGCTCTTGCGTCAAATTCATGCGATCTGTTTTATCGCCCTTAGTATATAATCTACTATTGTTACCCTCACACCTATCATCTAGCCCAAAATAAGTAGCATTAAGCACTTGTGTTATGGATACTGATAAAAAAGTTTGATGAACACAACGGTGATGAATCCCTTTATGTATGACCGTGACCACAACATGCCTGCTGTCTCTTTCATTTCACATGGAATCTCAACTTTAACTGATATATTTGATCTCCTAATTGATAAAAGAAACATTGACTTATTTATTGTATTTATATAGGTACTTGTAAATGTAAAATTGTTACGAAATAAAAGTTGTTGAAAAATATTTGTGTTTATTTTATTGATCGTATATACTCAAACCATTTTATAAAGATACAGAATGTGATACATCATCCATTGTGGAAAATAAATACGATTAAGTAGTGACTTTAATAAAACTGGTATTACACATTTTTATTTAAGGATTTTATAATAAAAGACACATCAAGATTATAGGTGTATAGCAAGAGACAAAATATATATTTAGGTATTATTATTACTTTAGATAACCCCTCTCTATATACAGGTAACAACACTAAAGACAGAATAAAATCGCCAGTCAATAAATTCCTTTTCAATAAATTCTCCAGCCATTATAACGAATAAATAAATGGCCCGATAAATGGCAATAGGCTCGCCACCTATTACATGGGACCTGACATAGTTGGCGAAACGTAGGTGCTAGTTCACCTCTGCCTACCCCTTTGGGGATATAGGCGTGGTTTATGTATGTATGTATGCATTATAACGAAATAAAATATTTCAACCTTAGGTGCCACCTACACTGCGTTCATATAACATGAAAGTCACATAAGCGATAAGCGACTCCAGTAAACAATGAGTCCCGTACATCTTACCGAAAACCATTTTCTCCGTTAATTTATTAATTAAATGTATTACTGTAATGTCAATGGTTTTTCGGTCTAATATTCATTCGGTGAACTGCAGGAAAATACTTTTTTACAAATAATAAATTAAAATTTTAAACATATCTAGATTGCATGCCCGAAATGGGCAAACTGTTGTGACTTACTTAAGCATTAATACCAGCAAATTGTACAGAGTTATAGCAATAAATATCTATTCTATTCTAAAGGCAAACGTTGCGTTGGTCAAAAGTTCATTCGGTGAGAAGTGTAAAAGTTAAAAATTTATATGGGATCAGTTAATGGAGAAAATGATTTTCTATAAGATGTACGGGACTCGTAGCCAATACCCCAAGTAAAAAATTCGGCAACAAAGTAGACCGAATATTTAAAACTACTTACATATCGCTCATTTAATAAAAAGGCGGCTCAACTCAAAAATACTTCATACATTGTGTATTCAAAATGAAGGGAACTAAGACTTATTTTTGCGAGAAAAGCTTTTTGTTATGATGAGTCTCTTTTGTAATCAAGAAGCGATATTTTCAATGCCTTTTCAAGCCATGTGGTGACGGCAGAGCAGATTGCAATTGTCACCACCCCCATCTCTGCCGCGGGTGTCGTACAAGGCGACTAAGGATAAAGACAAGAAGCATTCCTCTCAGACCACCATATTGTGAATTGCGTGCTCCATAGATGGCAATAGGCTCGCCACCTATTACTATACATGACCATGGCGACACGTGGGTGTTAATACACCTCTATCTACGATAAATAGTATAAATAATAGTATTTATGTATGTATGTATAATAGTTTCAATAAGTCAATAAAATAACGCAAATCCATAAAAACTGGAAGGCACTCTCATTATATCAATATTTTAATTATAAACTAGCATTGAAAAAAACGCGAAGACAATATTCCATCAAAATGTGAATGTCTTATCCAAACCAGTACGGGGAGTAATAAACAAGTCAATGCAAACCTTCTTTCCGTGCAATAAGGCACCAAATCCCGTTTTAGACGCGTGTGACTAACTCAACCGGTCATCGGAAGCAGTCACAGCGATTTCGGACCTTGTGCGGTTGGACTAAAGCTGATGTTGTAACGGCGACCGCGATAAATACTTACGCAGTGAAACGTGTATTTGTAATGTCAAGCCCAGTCGTCGCTGTAGCGGCGGTGAGACAGCGTCTGTTCCATGTTTGAAATTTAACAAAAAGGTTCAAACAGCACCGTTTTCTTTTTCTAACACGCAAGGAGTTTGCGGTTCATTGAGTTTTAGCCTTTTTGGTGGACAGTAGGAAGACTTTTTAATCTGTATTCGTGTGCGGTGTGAAAATGGCGGGAAGAATTACTTTGATATTACTCTTTGTTTGCGCCATGGCTGGATTTTTGGACGGACAAACCTTCGGTGGTGAGTGAAAGGTTTTTTTCTGTTTATTTTCCTGTGCACGCGTGAATGGATTGCGTATGAAAAAGGCTGGAGTTTTAGCTGAAGCACACAGTTTTTTAAGTCGCAAAAAGAGAAAGTTTAACTGCCATCTTGTAAACAATTTAACAATGTGTCGTTAACCATATTGTTTAAATTGAAATTTAACTATTGTTAGCTAATTTTATCGACCAGAGGAATGTTATGGCTCGCGGCCAGAAAGTCCCAGGGTCGAATCCTGGTGGAAATCATAAATTAATAAATATTTCCTAAAATCATCTAGCCCAAAGTAAAAAGCATAAACATAGCACAAGGCTATCGTTACTCAATGATTGCCCAATTTTTAATTTATATATAATTACACAACAACCATATCTCGAGAACAAAATAAATGTCTGTGTTTATCACACAAACATATTCCGCTACCAGGATTTGCACCCGGGACCTCTGGACCGATAGCTAGAGATCTGACCATTCAGCTGACTGTCATCATGATAATTGTAGCAATTTTTTCCCAAGTGTCCCGAAAACCATATTTTGAATACAACCTATGTCCGCTATAGAAATTTTTGTTGTATGATCCTTAAAAGGCTTAAGCGTAACTATGAGAGAGACCTAATTCAAAAGGCAGGAAAAGATAATAAAAAGCTTTGGAATTCTGTTAAAACCATCACAAATACGGCAAAGGATACTACATTTCCTAAAGAACTGCTAAATATAAAAGAATGTCCTCAAAACTCGATAAATTTTGTGAATCAGTATTTTGCGAATGTTGGCAAATCATTAGCGGAAAACTTAGTTTCAACCTTATCTCCTAATGTCAACGTAGATATACCAAATAAACACTGTGGCTCCTTTGTCCTTTATGACACAAATACTAACGAGGTAAATAATCTCATTCTAAACCTAAAAAATGAATGTAGTGTAGGATGGGATGGCATATCAAATAGATTTCTCAAAGATCATAGAGACATTTTGGTACCACATTTGACGCACGTTTTTAATATGTGTCTCTCAAATGGTACTTTTCCCAAAATTTTAAAAATATCTCAAATTCGTCCAATACATAAGGGTAAGGGGGGCAGAGGCCAGGTTGAAAGCTATAGGCCTATAGCAATTCTTCCATCTCTTTCAAAAGTATTAGAGAAAATTATTAATAACAGACTGACCAATTACCTTGAATCGAAACATTTGTTATCTGAGTCACAGTATGGTTTCCGTCTGGGGAAATCTACGGATGATGCAGTAAATAATCTAACTAATTTCATTACTACTAATTTGGATAGCGGTCATAAATGTATATCAGTATTTTTAGACTTGGCAAAAGCTTTCGACACGGTGTCTGTGCCCATACTACTTAATAAATTAGAACAAACTGGCATTAGGGGAAATCAGCTTGATCTTTTTACTGATTATCTCTCAGACAGGTCACAATGTGTAAAGATAGGTTCCTACACTAGTTCAGACCTTCCGATAACATATGGTGTTCCGCAAGGAAGTATCCTAGGGCCAACTCTTTTCCTTGTTTATATAAACGATTTGTTGAATATCAATCCCTTTCCAGGAAAAATTATCTCTTACGCCGATGATACTGCTCTTATTTTTACGGCTAAAACTTGGGAAGAGACATATAAATGTGCACAAGATGGTATTGACATGGTAAATAAATGGCTAGTGAACAACTCTTTGACGTTAAATACGGAAAAAACAAAATATCTAGCTTTTTCTTGGCGTCATCACTCTCACCAAGAAAATCTAATATTTCATAATTGCAATAACTTCAATAATTCTACCTGTCAATGTTCATTTATTGAGCGAGTGAGCTTCATCAAATATCTGGGTGTTATTGTCGATGATCATTTTGGTTTTAAGCAACATATTTATACATTAGCAAAGAGAGTACGCAAATTAATATTTGTATTTAAGACATTGAGATATGTTGTTCCACAGTTAACTCTTATCAGAATTTACCTTGCTTTGTGCCAGTCGCTGCTTACATACTGCATATCATCATGGGGAGGCACCTCCAAGACTACGCTTAAGAAACTCGAGGTAGCGCAAAGAACGATACTTAAAATTTGTACTTTCCGTCCATTTCTTTATCCAACTACACTTCTATATGAAAACTGTAAGGTTTTGACAGTGCGACAACTATTTTTACTTAAGATAATCCTGAAGCAACACTTGAAATTAGACTACTCTCCTGATATGGTCAGGAAGAGGAGATGGTTCGCTGTCTGCAAACGGACTTTTAGAGCTAAAACAGCTTCCGGTCAGAGATTCTTTCCCTTTTTAGGTCCCTTTATTTATAATAAATTTAACAGACTCGTCAAAATTTACCATATGAATATATCTGCTGTAAAAAAAGAAGTAACAAACTTCCTATTGACAAAATCGTATGACGAAACGGAAACAATTTTTAGTATATTGAAGTAATTATTCACTTTTCTATAGGAACTTTATATATGTATTAGAATAAAACAGAATCCATCTTATTATAAAAAACTGCTTATCCACACAACACCTTTACTCACCCTCTCACATACACTCACTCACTTACATCATACACACCGAGAGGACAGTCACTGAATTGTTTTTGTTTAATTGGAATGAAATGTACTACTGTAGCTAAAAATTAGAAAATCGTAACCAATCTTAGGCGAGAGGCGCTGTATGCTGAAATACAGGTTTACCTAGTTCGGCAGCAGATGCTACATTTCAAATGGTATAATCATAGCATTTATATTCATGCTTTTAGTACCCTATGTAAATCTTTTTAAGTGAAAATAAAAATTATTATTATTATTATTTCCATTTTTATTACATTTCAAATACATACAAAATCATATTTCTAAACATTATTATTATTATTATTAAGTGAAGATTGCTTTATCATCATTATCCTTCCTTGTTCCCTGCTTATCTGGTGTCGGCGCAGTATGTTTCCTCTTCCATTCATATCGGACAAAAGACAATCTATCCATACCCATTTGGTTCATATCACTGATTACACTACAAAGGTGCTAGTGATTAATGAATGTATAGAAAAGAGTAGAGAGAGAGAGAGATGAACAAAGACCCAAAACCGCGGCAGAGATTGGTGGTGATGACCATAATAATTGTATTCTGCTCGTCTTGTGGAATACTTCACAATTGGACGTGGTTAAACAGAAGGGATCTAAGTCAAACATTTTGCAATTTTCCATACATAATATGTATATAAATCACGCCTATATCTCCGAAGGCTACTTACTCCCACGTTTCGCCAATTAGGTTAGGTCCCATGTAATAGGTGGCGAGCCTATTGCCATTTATCGGGCACGGAAATCGCAATACATTGCTAGGTGGCATATAAAGAGGAACGCTGCTGCCCATTACTCATTGCTGTTTTAACCCTTAGTCGCCTTGTAGGACACCTACGAGATATATCGGAGGGTGACGGTAATTCTGCTCTACCTATGTTTTGGGTACAGACAACAGCAACATTTTCTCAGTCGACTTTTGGCTCTACTACCAACAAGATAAGATTGACAATCGATTGAAAAAAATTGACAGTTTTGGATAGTCTGAAGAGCTGTTGACTATACTAATTAATAAATTTATATTGTGGTTCCTCTTCGTTTAACTTTGCCGTAATTTCGATAGGGCCGAGCCGAAACTGACCACAACATTATTATTGAAGAATTTAAGTTGTATCAAAGTGAATATGAAATGAAATGAAATGAAATGAAATTATTTTATTCTAACACACATAGTTACAAGCATATAAAAACAAAACAACCTTAAATTATTATTAAAAGTTTCATAAAATATCAAAAAAATTGTTTTAGCGTTAGAATAGGAGACCAGTTCAGCATGTGCCAGACCCCTGAAGCCTGACGCTGGTTTTCGACTGGTACCTTGTTGATTTTGACGTGAGATGTCAAACAAGCAAGATAAGCTACGTAACAAGACGTAACGCGATACTCCTAGAATACATACTTTAAGGAATATAAATATAATACAAATAGAGTGATACTTAGATAAATGCTAAAATGAAAAGAAATAACAATATATAAATAGAATAAATGTCATAACTAATTAAATATAAGAGAAATTCACATTTATGTTGCCGAACTCCCGCTGCGCGCTCAGAAGATGTTCCTTTAAACGTTTTTTAAAAGTAAGAAGGGAACTAGCACCTCTTATGGGCGGTGGAATATTATTCCATATTTTGGATGCTGCGTAGCGGAAGCTGCCTCTAAACGACGCGGATCTATGTTGTTGTGTTGCCAGTGGTTGCGAACACAGTCTCCTCTCTCTTCGACAACCATCACCAAACCAAACGAGTCTATTGTAAAGATAAAGAGGCTCACGAGAATTGATCACACCAAATAGGAGACATGCCAGATGTAACTTTCTACGCGATTTCATTTTAAGAATACCATGTTCATTAAGAAATGGTGTAACATGACTTCGGGGTGGCACTGTGAAACAAAAACGTACGCAAGCGTTATGTACTCTTTGTAACAATCGTTCCGTCCGCGAGAGTAAGCGTGGCCCGTACACAATGTCACCGTAATTAAGCTTGGACAGAACCAGTGCTTCAGTCAGCTGTACACGTAATTTCTCTGACAAGTGACAATAAGGCAAACTCACGACAAACTACCGAGAAACTGAACTATGAGTCAGACAAATATTACAGACGCTAATTCCTCAAACAATTAAATCAAGGAACTTAATGGTTGTTCACAAATATAACCACTAATCACGTTGCTAATTAAATTTTGAAATTAAAGCCGTTAAAATATTACCACCAAGTAAGTAATAGTAGACTATTAACCAAGTGGATAAAGCAGTGTCTTCTGTCGCGGGTGACGATTTAAATCGCGAGCGTAACGAAGGACTCGAGGTTTACTCCCGAGCGTTTAAGACGAGTCCTGAGTGTAGCGAGGGATTTAAGTTCACCCAAGACCAAGACATCTTTATCACCGAGGAAAATACTCTACTTTTCGTACCATTTGCGAAAAAATTAACACAATAATAATATGAGATAAGCATTTATTAAAAATAATGACAATTAAAAGTAAAAGTTAACATTCGAAACATTGTTCCAATTATTGATAGAGAGAGTTACATGAAGTATTCCAAATTTAAATCACATTCTCCCCCAGAGGATGAATGAAATTCAGTACAATTTTCTTTCCCTGTTTTTAACAGATTAAAAATGACTATTGTTATGTACGCTTTTTGTGGCTTCGAATGTCACTGTTTTGAGCAAGTGGTACGGAAAGATATTTATTATTCGATATTATTTTATATTAATATGGACATTCTTTCGGAATTCCGGTAGTATAGATACAGTAGCTCTTAGCATTCCATGGATTCACCGTGCGGGCGCCGGGTCCATAGTATGGCAGAGAGGGGAGTAAGTGGACTTGTGACCCAAGTGTAGGTTTAAGGGATCCCTTGACAACTAGTCAACACTCACCTTCGCCAGCCCGACGTCTCTCTCTGCCCAGACTTATTTGGTAAGATTCCGTGAGAGCCGCCTCAGACACACGTTCCAGTGTGAAACTTACGAAAGCTCTAAACAAACCAAGGTATTTTAATAATGAAGGTAATTTAGCTGGTATACCCCTCGCTCCCACCTCAACAGCTTACAAACCAACGATCTAGCCATTTTTTGCTGTATGCAAATTAAATAATAATGCTGTAACCTCCGTAATTCTTTCGTTGAGTCTAGAATTGATTAGATTTGTTTGTTATTGACCAGCTGTCACTTATACGTAAAGTTCATAACATTATATAAAATTCTACAATTATTTAAAGTAGATTCCTCTCGAATAGCACGAAGGTCAAGTTTGAGTCACCCACCCGAAATGGATCAGGTGTTTTTTTATCACACATTTACGTTTGTGACCAATAACGGAAACATGTTTAGGAAATTATTCGTATTCAATTGACGGCCGGATCGATCGAATGGTCAGATCGCTGGCTATTGGCCATCCAGAGACTCGGCTATATATTTATCCAGAGATTCAGCTATATATCTACCATATTCCCAAAACTTGACGAAAATGTAAAGATTAGGTAGATCTAACTATGGAAAATTGGCTTTTATCTGCCTACATTGATAGGTGAAGACAAGGCAACATTTTAGTTATAACTAATAATATTCACTATCGAGCCCAGAAAATTTTGAACCCCCCAATCGTAAACCCGCTTTTTTGTCACGCCAACGTAGACCCCCATCGAGTCACCTGGAGCACTTTGTGAATCAATGGGCTAATCTATGGCAAGAGGCTGGCATTGTGAACATTATGTGGCGAAATGGGTGGTAGGTACCTCTGCAAACCCCTTAGAGCGCTTACGCACTACATCCGATCCGAATCCGTCATAAAATTATTGGTCTAGAAAACTCGGACAGAGATCGGATGCAGTGCGTAAAGCTACCATAGAACCATACTACGCCTACAACGGACCGTCAAAATCTCAGATTCGCATTGGATGTAGTGCGCAAGCGTTCTTAGGGATAAAGGCTTGATTTAATTACGTTTCTAGGCATGAAGAATAATTGTGGTTAGAAAAAGTTCGAATTAAGTCTTGTCTAGCCTTGATGCGGGGATGGTATAGGCATCTGCCCGGAACGCAGAGGGTTCGTTTCCCCATGAAGACAATAATTTTTGGACCTTTTTTAACTACAATATTCTTTGTACTAATGTCTCTAACATTTATTATTGCAATGTTCAAATTTTGCTTCTACAGGCATCTATGCTTATACAAATGAATGTTTATTGTATACTTGTGAACTATCTATGTTTGTAGTGAGAAAAATAAAGATATATAAAGATATATATACTTATATATGTTCAAATTAAAATCAAACTGCGCGTAACCTATACACACAGATTCGTATAGAGATTGCTTGAGGCTTAAAGTATATTGTTTCATTGTCATCGTCTAAAACAGTGGGACAGTAAAAAACTATCATCCACAAATCTCTCCTCGTGTCTTTTTGAGAACAATGCCAAGACAAATAATGCAGAAAAACATACAAGCCTTTCGGTTATTTTCACAAATGGCTAACCATAGATAAAGCATTACAATTAAATCTAATCTCTCTTTTTGTCACTAATCCTGCATTTATTAACATACATATTTTCATACAATTGTATTCCAATTTTTTTTTTTAAATATCTTGTCAGATTAATATAAATTTATTTTGTAATTCTCCTCCTATTACGAATAGCAATGTGAATTATGTTCCTTACTTTGGTATATATATATATGCAAGACACTTTTATATCTTTAATTGGCTGGTACCTAAATATTTATAATAAGATTAAAGCGCCGTGTAATGACGGCAGAGCAGAATACAATTGTCACCAACCCCATCTATCCCGCGGGTGTCATACAAAGCGATGAGTAATGGGCAGCAGCAGCATTCCTCTTATACCACCTAGCTATATACTGCGATTCATATGCACAATAGACGGCAATAGGCTCGCCACCTATTAACTTAACTGGCGAAAAGTGGGCATTCAATTCACCTCTGCTTACCCCTTCGGATATAAGTATAGGCGTGATTTATGTATATGTATTTATATGTAATGCTTATATTAGTGGCTTTATTGTAATAAATGAGCTTGTCAAATATAAAAGAGATAAAACTCAAAATTGCATTCCTCCAAGAGTTACTGCGGCACTCAGAGACGTCAATTAAATTTTAATGAGTATTTAATGTCTAAAATTTTCATTCAAATCTAGACCATAGACCCGGCAAGAATAGCGACTAGTTTTGAATTATCATTTTTAGACGTTAAGTACTCACTAACGTTATTTAACGTCTCTGAGTGCGGCAGTAAGTCTTTTTGTTATGGATTGAGAACACATTATGTATCTGAAAATATTTTGAGTTGCGGCGCTATTATCAAATGAGCGTTATGATATCATAACTGTTCTTTGAATGTGTAGATGTCAGTGGGTGTATTTATTTGCACTACAGCTACAACTGGTAATTTTCTTGATACTCGCAATGGTTTTTAGAGCATCCCGCGTTGAATAGTACAAAATGCAACCTAAATACCCATCGGAAACAATTGCCTAAATCAGCCAACAGTGAAATGTCACTATGCGTAAAATTAGCGGGCGACCGTTCAGACGAAAGCAAGTCTTACTTACGTAAAGATAGAGATCGGTTTGCTGATTCAACTCAATGCGCAGGTACCACCTTTGTTTTAACATAATGGCTGTTGTGGAATAACTGTTTTTTCGCGTTAGGGTCCCAGTGGCTATAATGACAAACCTTTATGACTTTCATTTGGTTGTTACAGTAATACTATTTCTTGTACTCACACCTATCTATCATCTAGCACAAATTATAGACACATTTTACAAAGGCACCCATTATCGTCACCAGCCCTTTATGTCTCCACCGCTAGGGCCTTCCCTATGCATGAAAGAGTATGTGTGGAATGAACCATAACCATTATTCCAGGTGGAATTGAATGTTCATAGTTTATTTTTATAATACGCCGAATGATGACGGCTAAGCAAAATACAATGGTCACTACCCAATTTCTCGCGTGGGTGTCTTACAAGGCGACTAAGGATAAATCAGTGATAAGGAATGGGCAGCAGCGTTCCTCTTATACCTACCACCTAGCAAAGTACTGCGACTTTTGTGCCCGATAAATGGCAATGGACTCGCCACCTATTACATGGGACCTAGCATAATTGGCGAAGCGTGGGTGTTAGTTCACCTCTGCCTACTCCTTCGGGGATATAGGCATGAATTATGTATGTGTATGTATGTAGATTGCAATAGGCTCGCCACCTATTACATGTTACCTAACTTGATTGGGTAAAAGTGGCTGTTTGATTTATGTGTTTTGTATGTAAAAACAATTTCTAGCATATTATTTTCCAGCAAATAAGTGCCGTGTGGTGACGGCAGAGTAGAATACAATTGTCACCACCCCAAATCTCTCCCGTGGGTGTCGTACAAGGCGACTAAGGATAAATCAGTGATGAGGAATGGGCAGCAGCGATCCTCTTGTACCATCTAGCTATGTACCTACTGCGACTTTTGTGCCCGATAAATGGCAATGGGCTCGCCACCTATTACATGGGACCTAACATAACTGGCGAAACGTGGGTGCTAGTTCACCTCTGGCTACCCCTTCGGGTATATAAGCGTGAGTTATGTATGTATGTATGTATGTAAATAAACAGAATCCTACCTTCCTTCCTCAGGACCCGTGCACAACAAAGTAGTGGTATGCTATGTCGCTTCCTGGGCAGCGTACCGGCAGAGCGCCGGCAAGTATGTGCTGGAAGACCTCGAACCGGCACTGTGTACCCACCTGGTGTACTCCTTCGCTGGTCTCGACCCGGAGAAGATGACTATCAGGAGTCTTGGTAAGCAATAAGGTTTTTTTAAGAAAATAATATGGTCTATTCATATAAGGTATCATTACATACACCCATGAATCGTCAAATAAATGCCTTAAACATGTGTGTGTATACCTGATGGTAAGTGACGATAAGGGCCGATGATGGAATCGAGCTTCACCTGAAACCCTCAACCACAAAGTGATGGCTATAATATATTTTATCACAATTGTCGTAACACTATAATGCAGTTAACATCATTATTATGGTGACAGATTTTAATAAGATGGTGGCCAGGCGGCCTTGAAAGATGTCCTACCACAAACCAAAAGCTAATCATATTTGGTTCATTCATATCTGGTGACGCCGTGTGGTAACGGCTGAACAGAGTACATGAGTTGACCTATGCGTAGCGCAGAAAAACGTTCTGTATGAGGTGCGACGTGTGTCTGTAACCATAACAACGTAATGATGTCCACTTCTGCGCGTTCAAAATTTAGTTTAGACACTTATCCTTCAATTATAGTTGCGCAGACGACCGTCATTTTGGTTCACCTACGTACCTACTAATATACGACCTAAGCTTCACCTTCAGCAGCACCTTCCGGGTTTTTTGGGGACCTTGTCCTCAAGCCTTGCAATCGAGCACACCCGGAGACGATTTCTCCACACCAGGAGTCGACTCCACCATGGAGGGACGGCGTCTCACAGGGGAAATATACTGCCGCGAGTCGGGGCTTGGAGGGGCAGGCCTGAGGGTACCTCTAATGGCGCGGACCTCAGCTCAAGCCATGTAGTGGGGACCAATCTCCACCGCGGGTGTCGTACAAGGCGACTACAGGTTAATACAGCGATGAGTAATGGGCAGCAGCGTTCCTCTTATATTACAATGTGGTGACAATGTATTCTGTTAGCACTTTTAATCAACTTTCATCTGATTTCATTGCAGATCCCTGGCAAGACTTGGAAGCCGACTACGGGAAAGGCGGCTACAAGCGCCTAGTGAGCCTGAAGAAGCGCTACCCTCACCTGAAGGTGACCATCGCCATAGGCGGTTGGAACGAGGGGTCGTTGAACTACTCCAAGATGGCCGCGAATCCTGAGTCAAGAGAAAAGTTCATTAAGAGCGTCATGGCATTCCTGGAGTGAGTATCGGCATCGTTTACACCTTTTAATTAGGGCACAGGCCTTCCCTATCAATAGTAGAATGTACATCACCAGCCCTATGTTTCCGTTCAAAAAAATCAAACAGACAAACAAAAGACTCTCAAATAAAGCTAAAATCTACCTTTTTTTGACTGAGTGGAATGCATTTACGCACTATACCAGCCGCTAGCTAGGCGGCTGACGTGTGTGGGAATCGCCCGACTATCTACAGATCTACAATCGGAAATACGCCACTAAACCACTCCGGTGTCCCCTAGCCCTTTGAGTGGGGAGAGTCTGGGGTCCGCCGCGAGGCAATTCACCAGTCTCCCCCCAGGGCGGCTAAAATGTACCTGCTTGATCGTCTCGGAACCCCATTAACGTGACACGACGGTCGCCATGTTGTTTTACTATATACAATACGTCAGTGTCATACATATTCTGTATTCTATTCATTCAGCCGTGTGGTCACGGCAGAGTAGAATACAATTGTCATCACCCCAAATCTCTCCCGTGAGTGTCGTAGAAGGCGACTAAAGATAAATCAGTGATGAGGAATGTGCAGCAGCGGTCCTCATATACCACCTAGCAATGTACTGCGACTTTTGTGCCCGAGAAATGGCAATAGGCTCGCCTACATGGGACCTAACATAATTGGCGAAACGTGGGTGCTAGTTCACCTCTGCCTACCCCTTCGGGGATATGGGGGTGATTTATGTATGTATTCATTCGAATTGATTTGCCACTTGTCTAAAGGCTGAGCGTAACCTATGGAAACCTATTCTGAAGCATTCCACTACTTCTTGCATACATACAATATATATCACGCCTTTCTCCCACAGGGGTTGGCAAAGATCACTTCCTTCCACTTGCTCCGATCCTTTACATACTCCTTTACTTGCAGACAGTACAATTTCGATGGACTAGACCTGGATTGGGAGTACCCTGCCAGAAGAGACGGCAGGCCAGAAGACAAAGCAAACTATGTCGCTTTAGTTAAGGTTAGTACCTACGAAGTTATTTCTGATTTTGTTTTAGAAAATACGTTGCTGGGCCGGTTTTTTTGATGCATAGTTAACTCAACCAATTGTTGAAATTGTTATTAATCGTTCAATATCAGACTAATATTTAACAATTAGTAACAATATCAGACTGTTATTCAACCTTTAGTGACATTAATAACTAAAATTGGCCATGTGGTGACGGCAGAGTAGAATACAATTTTCACTACCCCAAATCTTTCCCGTGGGTGTCGTACAAGGCGACTAAGGATAAATCAGTCATGAGGAATGGGCAGCAGCGTTCCTCTTATACCACCTAGCAATGTACCTACTGCGACTTTTGTGCCCGATATATGGCAATAGGCTCGCCACCTATTACATGGGACCTATCATAATTGGCGATACGTGGGTGCTAGTTCACCTCTGCCTACTCCTTCGGGGATATAGGCGTGATTTATGTATGTATATATAATAACTAAAATTGGTACTAATGGTTAAATATCGATCTGATATTTAACAATTCGTAACATTTTTTAACAATTGGTTGAGTTAACTACATGTTAATCAAAAAATCGGCCCTAAGTTAAGGTAAGTAAGAAGTCTCCTTCAAAGTAACATATCGACAAAGATAACGAAGTTAAATAAAGCAAAATGTATGGGATTTGACGTGAGTCGTCGTGAAATCACGTGACCAAAATCGTCTTCGTAAGTTCCTAGTTACGTTGGTAGCGCAAGCTAAAACGCAGTAGATACCAAAGTAATATGGCCGATCGTGAAGAACTTCGACACGTTATCGTTATGAAACGATTGCCACGTGGCTACGGGCCCAGAAGTTGGAAATACAAACGGTGTTATTACAATAAAGTGTTTAAGACGATGTTCAACTGCCACACGTGACGGAAATTAACTGATGAATGACTACTTAATACGAAAACATCAATCACAACTAGACCATAGAACCGGCAAGAATAGCGACTATAAAGAAAGTAAACTATATAAAAAAACGATCTGGTAAAGGTCGCGAGAAGCCGCTGGATACAGGCTGTGCAGGTTCGGTTTGGAGATTGGAGATCCTTGGGAGAGTATCCTGAATGATGATAGACATTGTTGATGAGAGTATGTATGTATATTTTTATGGACCTCAGAACTTTGCTTCACAGGAACTGAGCGACGCATTCAAAGATAGGGGGTATATCCTGACAGCAGCGCTGGGCGCTGGCAAGAGTACTATGGACGCAGCCTACGATCTGGTCAAGCTCAGCAGGTATTTAGATCTAATATAGTTTAGTTTAGCTGGGCATTTTCCGCACTTAGCCCCCTGATTGGGCCATTGTACGTGTCTCCTTTTACATCCCATCATCATCATCACCAACTCTTTTAATGTCCCCACTGCTGGGGCACGCGCCTTGCCTATGGATGGAAGAAAATCGGGATTTTTTATGTAGACAGGGAAGCTCTTGCCCTTCATCTCACTTGATGATAAGTGACGATAAGGGCTGAAGATTGAATCGAGCTTCACCCGGAACCCTCAACCACAGAGGGGCTGGCTATCTTATCACAAATCGTCGGAACACAATTATAATGCTGTTAAAATTATTATTATGGCAACAAATTTTGATAAGATGGTGGTAGCTAGCCAGGCGGACTTCAAAGAAGTCCTACCACCAGCCAAACCAAGCACAAATTTGTACCCCCCTAGGGATGGAACCCGGGACCTCTGGATCTTCTTCTGGATCTCTGGATGTTGGACCATAACCCACCAGTGCTGGTTGGTGGGTATTAACTACTGCAGGTGCTCCTCGCGTGGGGACGCACTGCGCTACAATAACAGTCTCTGACCGTCTTATTAATAAACTGGTAGTAGACATGATTCCGCGTTTTGTCTTAGTCTCACAAACATGATATTGAATGCGAGGAAAAGAGACGAAACACTGAGTAACTAGTCTATACTTAAACCGTGTATATTAATAAGGCCATGAATGTTTTCCAGATATCTAACCCTCATTCACATGATGTGCTACGACTACCACGGCACTTGGGACGGAAAGGTGGGCGCCAACGCCCCGTTGTACGGGGAGGACGAATCCGACGTATTGAGCGTGGTGAGTGGCAAGAAGACAAGACTCGGGCGCGCTGCCCACGGGACGTGGACACATCTCTTTCAGGGGACAAAAAAACTTTTCTTATCGCTCTAACTCCCACTAATTGCCGAGACGAAACACTGGCATGTGGTGGAGAGAGACTTGTCCACGTCCCCGTGCTAGGCCCGCTGTGAGGCTCTCACACACTCTGTAACGCGAAATGAGGCTAAATTAAAATAGCAGCGGGGGCGGAACGGTGGCAGTGGCGAACCCGAACAAACGTGAACCGCGCTGATTTGAATAATTTCGAAAAATTATGGTCTTGATGCGGGAATCGAACCCGCGTCCGCTGCTATCCGGGCAGGTGCCTGACCGCTCGGCCACCCAAGACACTAATTAACTTGCCGAAATTCTTCTAACCTTTACACTTCATATTTTTTTTCTGACCACCAATATCTTTGTACTAATTTTTCTAACATTTATACAATGTTAAAATTAAAATCGAATAGTTAATTTCCTTATGTTACCTACGTTACAACTGTCCGCCACCGCTGACCGCGTCTGTGAGTGAGACTTTTGATGGGCGGTGGGGAAATCGTTTGCGATGCAACTATATCTCCCCGGAGAGATTCTGTCCACCTACGTGGGACGCCTGCTGTGGCGGTACCCTCTTAAGGAGTGCTCGATTGCAAGGCTTGAGGACAAGGCCTTCCCCAAAAAAGCGGTAGAAATAGATTAGGTTCTTTTAAAAAAAGTCAACATAACGGTGTTACACCTTTCTTTGAAAATTGTTTCAAATATTGAAACCGTGTGGTGACGGCATAGCAGAATACAATTGACACCACCCTCATATCTATCGTGGGTATCGTACAAGGCGACTAAGGACTTTAACTGCCGCACTCAGAGATGTCAAATAACGTTAATAAGTACTTAACGTCAAAAAATGACAATTCAAAACTAGTCGCTATTCTTGCCGGTTCTATGGTCTATATTTGAATGAACATTTTTGACAATTAATACTCATTAAAGTTAAATGACGTCTCTGAGTGCGGCAGTAAGACAGCGATAATTAATGGGCAGCAGCATTACTTTTGTACCACCTATAAATGGAAACTGCGATTGATTGACGTGCCCGATAAATACATTTTGGCGAAACGTAGGTGTCCATTCACCTCTGGTGCCTACCCCTTGGGGGGTATATGGGCGTCATTTAAGTATGTGATTGTGTATGTGTGTAAACCAACCTTCCGCTTCCAGGAATTCACAATCAAGTACATGCTGGAGCACGGTGTGAGCCCATACAAGCTGGTGCTGGGTCTGCCCATGTACGGTAGGACCTTCATCCTCAAGGACCCTGAGGTCAGGGATGTGGTCTTCGGCCAGACTGCGGCGCAAGCCGCCGGGTTCAAAGGGCCTTACACCGGGGAAGCTGGCTTCATGGGTTATAACGAGGTGAGAACTACCTTTCTTTGACGTCAAAATCAACAACATTTTAATGTACTTACTGCTGAGGCACAGGCCTTCAATATGGGTGGAAGAATAATAGGAAGAAATTAAGTATACCTTGAAACAATTCAAGACAGTAACCAAAACTAAGTGTACACAATGAATATGAATCAAAAGGAAATGAATGATTAAATGCCGTCTTCCCTATGTAAATGAAAGAGGAAACATACTGCGCCGACCCCAGATAAATGAAAATGAAAATATGGTTTATTCATATAAGGTATGATTACATACACTCATGAATCGTCAAAGAAATAACGTTAAACACTGGAAACGAAAACGAAAACAATTTCCAATATATACAGGCAGGAAGATAATGACAAGGCACTTTTTCAAATCTTGGTAGTTAAGAAAGCTCTGTAAGCCTCTGTGATCTAGTGGTTCGCCCACTGGAAAAAAGATCCAGAGGTCCTGGGTTCGATCCCAAGGAATAACTTTTTACTCGGTTTCGTTGGTGATAGGGCCTTTTGCAAGTCCTCCTGGCTAGCTAGCTAGCTACCACCATCTCATCAAAATCTGTCGCCGTAATAGTAATGTTAGCAGCATTATTGTGTTTCGACATTTTTTCATAAGATAGCTAGCCCCTCTGAGGTGAGGGTTCCAGGTGTAGTTCGATTCCATATTCGGCCCCAATCGTCACTACCATCAGGGGGCCTACCGCCTAACTCGATTGCTAAAGCAAAGGCTTATAGTTTATGACGTCATGCTGTCTTTTCGCACCAAACGTACCTAAACTATTAGCGATAGCTTTAAACGAATGGTCACTGAATGATTTCGTATGAATTTGGCACAAAATCCGTACCGCCTAAAAATCCAGGATGGCTGCTATAGCCGTAAGCAGTGCATTGCAATATAGCTATCATCAGCAATCGAGTTAGGCGGTAGGCCCCCAGGTCAGATGATGAAGGCCAAGATAAAAAAAACTTTCAGATTATCATAAGATATCATAATCATCGCTCTGCCCTTATTCCATCACATATATTTGGGATCGGTGCAGTATGTCCTCTTTTTTCATTCTCTTCTGTCACTCGTCATCTCCTCATCCACGTCTTATACAGGTTTGACACTTTGTACTGGTCTGACGTGCGGTTGACTGTACAATATATTTACATACATACACAAATCACGCCTGTATCCCCGAAGGGGTAGGCAGAGGTGAACTAGCACCCACATTTCGCCAATTATGTTAGGTCCCATGTAATAGGTGGCGAGCCTATTGCCATTTATCGGGCACAAAAGTCGCAGTACATTGCTATTGCTAGGTGGTATTAGAGGAACGCTGCTGCCCATTCCTCATCATTGATTTATCCTTAGTCGCCTTGTACGACACCCACGGAGAGATTTGGGGTGGTGACAATTGTATTCTACTCTGCCGTCACCACACGGCTAACAATATATTTATACAATATATTTATCAATAAGTATATTTATCTTCAACTACACACTCGCTTTAGGTACTAAACCTGTAAAGTTTGTGTATGTTTGTGTTTAAATAAATAAATAAATAAATAAAAATAACCTTCATCACACCTCACACAATCCATCCATCTTTTCAGTTGTATTACTCTACTTCGTCATCCATCAACATTCATGTCCATAACTTTTTTACTCACATTCATTATCATAAGATAGATGATGCATTGATCAAATAATAAGTGAATATGTTTCCTTTCAGATATGCCAAGAAACCTCCAACAAGTCCTCCAAATGGACTCACCACTGGGATGAGAAGTCGGCCACGCCCTATCTGCGGGACGGGGCCAGAATAATAACCTACGACAACCCGAGGTCCATTGCAATCAAAGTCAAGTGAGTTTGGTGTTTCTTGAAGCAATATAAAAGAATATTTTAAAGAACACAGTAAGCATTATTATTTGATTTTTATTTGAAGATATTTCATAAAAGAAGAAATTGCAAAACCTTCTCCAGAGTTTAAAAAACAGAGACATAGAAAACTAAAAAAAGAATGATGCCATAGGTAAAGTTGTTCTGACCAAGGGAAACGGAATTCATTTATATTTTATTTAGGTCCTTGGCTAGTCTAGAACTATCATAAGTTCTACGTAGAAACATATTATATGTCGAAGATCGCTCTCACAGACTATTACCAGATTTGACTGGGCAGAGAGAGAATTCGGAGTGACGAAGGTGAGTGTTGCCATGTTGTGAAGGGATCCCGTAAACCTACACTTGGGTCACAAGTCCCGGGCGCTGCCACTGACTCCACTATGGCAACACTGGGCCCGGCACCCGCACGGTGAATCCATGAAATGCCAAGACTTGTCGTCTCATCTTCCTATAGTATAGATAGAAGAACTTTCTACAAAAATTACTCATAACTATTACAGATTCTTATCTAGATAGAACTGATTCTTAACCCATTGTTTTTTTTTTCTTTCAGAACGGCCATAGACTACGGCCTCGGCGGCCTCATGGTGTGGAGCATAGACACGGACGACTTCAAAGGAGTCTGCGAAAAAGATGCGGATGCGTACTCCGACTTCGTCGACAGATACAACACGATGGTGGACGATCCTCTGCTGAATGAAGCGTTGAAAAACCTCAACATGCCCGACTGTAAGTATACCATCATCATCACCACCAGCCCTTTAAGTCCCTACTGCTGCCAGGCTAGCATGACTAACGAAACACGAATGATACAGGCATTTATCGCTTTGAACTGTCAAAAATCTATGGAGTTTTGACAGTTCAACGTGATAAATGGCTCTATCATTTCGCATTTCGGTGGTCATGCTAGGCGGGCAGGTGTCCCCAATGCCGTGTGGTGGCGGCAGAGCAGAATACAATTGTCACCACCCCCATCTCTCCCGTGGGTTGTCGTACAAGGCGACTAAGGGTAAAGACAGCAATGGTTAATGGGTAGCAGCATTCCTAGCAATATCCTACGATTTACGTGCCCAATAGATGGCAATAGGTTCGCCTCCTATTACATGGGACCTAACAATTTAACCGCCTCTGTGGTATAGTAGTCGCCCACCGGAATTAACAGCTCTTATCGTCACTTACCATCACTTGAAATGAAGGGTAAGAGCATCCCTGTCTACCGTTTAAAAAAAAACATAATTGGCACAAACATGGGTGTTAATTCACCTCGTCCTACCCATTCGCCGAGCAAAAGGCGTTGTTTATGTTTGTATGTAAATTTCGTCAAATTTGACAGTTCTGTGTAGCGCCCATAAATTTCGTTTTTTTTTCAGCGCGACGCATAGGCAAACGTTCGTTGTATACAGTTTTGGACGGCAGATTGCAACTGCGGATCCCCGAACCCCAATACACTAACTACCCTCTGATGGAGACCATCAACCAAGCGGCAAGCCTAGCCATAGAAGAGAAGAGAATAGAAGACGAGATGAAGTTGGTGGTGCAGCAGAACGTAATAGAGAAGGAGGAGAAGGGCAAGCCAGGCTCCGGGAGCATTGCAAAGAGTAATCTGTTCCTCTTCTGTGTCACTTTGGTTTTCTTTTGCCTATAGTTATGTAAAAAGTTGAAAAAATAATATGTCCGATCAGCCTATACTATAGTACCTAGTCGGATTTGAACCAGCAACCTATAAAAATTTCCATTGATCCATAGGTGGTTGGTTAAAATCCAGCTCTAAGGACCAATATCTATGAGTAAAGTGCTTTTGTAAAGGTGCCCGCAGGTACAGGATTGTTAGAAAGGAACTACTCGCTGGAACAGTACCTAGTTGGTTTTGAACCAACAACCTATACAAAGTTAACATGATCCGTAGGTAGTTGGTTAAAATCCGGCACGAAGGACCAATATTTACGAATGGGCTAAGTGCAGTTGTTAAGCCGCCATTGCCCGCAGGTACAGAATTATTAGATAGAAACTACTCCCTGTCCCCTTAGCACCTGACGAGGAGAAAATCTCCTAGGGGAAAAGAGAATATTTTCCTCTTGCTCTAACTGCCAATAAATCCTGAGATAGAACACTGTCAAATGGCGGAGGGAGATACTGGAGTAACTGGATGGATTATGTTAATTTTTTCTCATGGTGGGTGTAAACTGCCAATGTTATTTTGTTTTTGTAGTTATCGTACGGTCAACGGCACTTCAGACTACTAAGAACGAACTGTCAAATTTCTTCAATCGATTGTCAACCTTAACTTGTATGTAATGAAGCACAAAGTAGATTTAAAAAATTTAATTAGCAGAATCGATACTCATGCAGGGTATCGATTCTGCTAATGATATTTTCTCAGCAACGAATGAGTTAAATCGAGAAAGAAACTCAATAAAAACCAAAATCTATAATCTTATTTTTATAATTAGTATGTTCTATTCTTAGTTATAGTGCGTTGTTATGTAAATAATGTTTTGAGAATTCATAGATATCAATAAGTGCCTCTAAGAACAGATGCACAATTGCCTTTCTTAACCAAGGCTCGAAAAATTTAAAATTTCAGAGCCTTGGCCACTTGGCTATAGCCAAAATTGTTTACATTTTGTCTCTCTTTCTTTTAGTGCAATATTGCATATCTCTCTGATTGCATAATTATTTGCTATGAATGTTAATACTTGCTAGTTGCCACACTGTTTCCTATATCTGCCATGGTGTCTTAAGATGACTCGAAATTAAAAAATACTCAGATAAAATTCTCAATATTGTTAAGAAATATTGTGTAAGAGTTTCACTGTATCTTTTGTGATATATTTTTCAATTTTATAATGATTAATGGAATATATTATGTAAAACAAGAATTATGTATTTTTGTTCTAATAAAGTGATAACTTTTTTTACAGATACTTGCGCATATTTGAAGGGTTATACCTTACCTTCGTTGCAATAAGATACGTTTCGTAATACAACTCATTTTAATTTTGAAACTTTATCTACAATAAATTAGCATTTCTTATTATTTTTAATGTTTCTTAAAACTACAAGTCTTCGTACGGAGAGCCGCATCGGACGTTGTAGAAATGATCGCACACCTGAAAAGAGATTTCATTATTTAATTTAAAATACTTCTAAAACAAAAACTCCTCACGTCTTATCCTGTCTGGGGTCGGTATGCCCCAGGGTGCTAATTGCTGGTATAATACCGGGCGAGCTCCCTTAGTCGACTTTTATGACATTCCTGTGATGAGTAAAATAAAAAAAATGGTTTTCAACAGAAAAAAATCGACAATCTTGACAGATGTTAAAAATAATTATACCACTGGTAAGATTTCTGACTTGTCAAAAGCGTTTGACATTGTGTTGCAAGCTATTCTTCTGGAAAAGTGATTGGGATAAGAAGACCCAAAATCGAATGGATATCGTCTTCTTACCTGACTAATCCACGTCAGTATATCGTAGTTAATAGGCTAGCTAGTAATAATTTGGTATCTTATTCGTCTGACTACAGAACAAACACATGCGGGGTTCCTCAGGGCAGCGTGCTACGACCAACAGAATAGAAATAATTAAGGCTGACAAAATGGCGATGCGAGTTCAATACCTAAAGCAATGGAGTTAATGCGAGAGACGCCAGGCAAATATTTGTCCAAAATACCTGGAACTGTTCGTTGAAAAGAGTCCCGTTGGCACAGAGGCCTGTGTCAACTAGACGCTGGCGCCAGCAGAAATGGTATGCCTGTAACAAAACAATTTATTTTAATTTTTATGTAATGAAATAATAAAATTCATATTTTTATTCTGCTCTGGCATGCTGTCATATAACTTTCATCATCATCAGCCCTTAATGTCCCCAAGGGCACAGTAGGGCTTTCCTATGTTTTAAACGCCTCTGGTCTAGTGGTTCGCCCACGGGAATTAAGATCTAGAGGCCCCGGGTTCGATCCCCTGGGGAGTACAAATTTGTGCTCGGTTTGGTTGGTGGTAGGACTTCTTTCAAGTCCGCCTGGTTACCAGCTTCCACCATCGCCAGTAGAAATAACGTAGAATGGGTGTTGTAAAAGTCACACAACAACACCCATTCTACGTTATTTCTACGCTCTCAGGCCAACAGGAAGACTTTAAATCGAACTTTTGGTTGGTGGTAGCACTTCTCTCAAATCCGCCGGACTAGCTACTTAGCTACCACCATCTTATCAAAATCTGTCGCCATAATAATAATGTTAACATCATTATTGTGTTCCGACAACTTTGATAAGATAGCCAGCAGCCCCTCTGTGGTTCTGGTTTCAAGTGAAGCTCGATTCCATCTTCGGCCCTTATGGTCACTTACCATCAGGTGAGATGAAGGGCAAGAACCCTGTCCAGCATTAAAAAAAACTAATTACCTGGCATTTAGACAGTGCCTAGCTAAAGGAGTTCATGTAAGGCCTTAATAGGACTTACTTGGGGCTAGCAAAATAGATTTCCATAGGTCGCAGTGACGCAAACAGCTCCGAAACTTCGAAATAATAATAATTACCTGGCATGCAGAATCCACGTCAGCGTAGTACCCCCGCTGCCTGCCGTGACAGGAAAAGGCGGTACGGGGTGGTTGCTCGAACACGGGGTAGAGAGGGGGATTGTGCGGTAAGTGGAGGTCGTGGTAGTAGTCGTGGGGTAGCTGGCACACTGCGGCTACGAGCACTGCAAGACGAAATTGATAGCATTAGGATCCGTTCATACTTACGATGTTTTTTTTTTGGAAAGTGATGTTTTTTAGCATTTTTAACCCCCCCGGTCCCCCAGGTGTTACGTGATGAGGTTCTTTCCTCATTACATATATTTTTAGTACCTACAAAAAATCCTAAATTGTTTACCTATAATAAGTATATCTAATTTTATTCTTAGAAAATTAAAGTTGTTTTTTACTGGCTTAAAAAGTTTTTAAAGGTATGGTGTAATAATGCGAAAAACATTTATTGTACAATGTCCTCGGACCACGAATTAGCAAGACTTTTTTTAACACTACAAATGGATAAGCATCGTTTTCGGATCATTTCGTTCGTTGCCTGGAAACGGCGAGTAAAGGTTTTCGGATTAACAATCGTACGTTTGACGAATAAATAAGTATATACGTGATATCTTACTACACCCCCTTGTGATATTTCCTGATTTTTACCTAACCGAGCCTCGCCTGATTGATGGACGACCCCTCACATAGACCGGCACGGAGAGCAATGAGCATAATAATATTATGAGCGCGTTTAAAGTAGAGTTTTGTCAATTAACCCTGTTACTTTGCTGTGTTGTTTTGTATAATAGAAGCTTTCGCTAAGCCGACTTCCTATCTTAGAGGTCACAGACATTCCTAAGAACAGGTCCCACCAGTCACCACCTACATTGTCTCTTTGACATTGGGTCAGGTGGTCAGGTTAGATGTTGGAGATTAATGCCAATATGATTGTGATCGCTATTACGCTTGTTCTAGATTAAACAGGGAGCCTGTATATTAACCTAATCTAATACAAAAAAACCGGCCAAGTGCGAGTCGTATTCGCACACCAAGGGCTCCGTACCATTATCTATAAAAAATCACGTGTGTTGTATGGAAAAATCATTAAAATAATTAATTTTCTCTGAAATTTTAATGAGGAAATGGTACAATACTATAGAAACTCTTCATAATTAAAATGTCGTTAAATCAAAATGAAACAGAGTAATTATTTACGGATACCTATGGTTATAACGCAGCCATAGTTCATATTAGAATTTAGGCTGTTCGCAGTCATAGCGGTTGGAACGCGTGAAATCGGATTTGGTCCTAGCACCGCTTACTTTAGGTATTATATTTATTTATTGTTATTTCGTTGAGGTTAAGACAGCATTGAGTAATGGACAGTAGCGTTCCACCATGCAATGCATACCACCTAGCTATATTGCTAGGTGGCATGTTGGTTGCAGCGATTTCCGGGACCGATAAATGGTACCATGGAACCCAACCTAAACGTGGGTGTTGCCTTTATGGTAACCTCCAGGGGTTGCCTTCGTGGCGTGATTTATGTATGTATGTATGTAGAGTAACTGTATTTTTTTTTATATTTATAGTTCCCATATGCTAGCCCGTGGTCATCTATATGGCACATAAATCGCAGTGGTAGCTGGTATAACAGGAACGCTGCTGCCCATTCCTCATCACTGCTTCCACCCTTAGTTGCCTTGCATGACACCCGTGGGAGTGTATTTTGGTTCACCCATCCAATGATCGACCTTAACTTAATTTCACAATCTCGTTTTTTTTTCTTTAAATCCCCCCGATACTATAAAGATGTAACTTAACTATAACATGAGGTAATAAAAAAGTCCTAAACCCACGAAAAATTATGAATAAAATTATTAATTACATTTTCCGTGAAACCGCATAGTGTGCGGGCAGCCTAAATCTATTAACTTTATACATGCCTACTTATTTTGCAATTAAAAGGAAAACTTCAGGAAAAACTAAATTTATTAAGCAAATACAAACGGTCGTGTCATGTAAAGAATTCAAAGTAAAAGATGATGGGTAAATCAAAAACTGTAGAACTATTTGACAATAGAAAGATTCATATAACATAGAAAACCTCTTTCAACACTTTAAATTGAAATCGTAATTATGATGTCGGTCAATTTATTAATTGATGTGATATTGACTAAGCAATGGGTGAGTTTACAAAACTGATATTAGAATTGATATTGTTTGTGATCACAATCATCACCAGCCCTTTAATACGCCTACTGTTGGGACAGGTTTTCCCTATGGATGGAAAAATATAGGGAGAATGGGCCGTGAATGGGCCACGCTGGCCAATGCGGATTATTGGGTATTAACTACTGCAGATCCTCTTGTACCACCTAGCAATAGCAATGTACTGCGACAATTGTGCCCGATATATGGCAATAGGCTCGCCACCTATTACATGGGATCTAACATAATTGGCGAAACGTGGGTGCTAGTTCACCTCTGCCTACCCCTTCGGGGATATAGGCGTGATTTATGTATGTATGTTGCATCAAGTTTATATTTTTGTTTTGAAATGTTATATGAATATCATAATATTATGAAGAAGTTTGTGTATTTGATTGAATGCGCTAATCTCAGGAAATACTAATTGAATTTTTGTTCTTGTTAGATAGTCCACTTATCGAAGAAGGCTAGTTATAACAGAATCAATGAAAAATATATATACATATAATATACAATCCAAAAATCATGCCTAGAGAGGTGAATTAGGGGGCGAGCCTATTGTCATTAATCGGGCACATAAATCGCCGTATATTGCTAGATGAGAGGAATGCTGCTTCCCATTCATGGCTGTCTTTACCCTTAGTCGCCTTGTACGACACCCGTGAGAGAGATTTGGGGTGGTGACAATTGTATTCTGCTCTTCCGTCACTACACGGCATATTTTAGGGATGCATAAGGTAAAGAGGGCATTATTATAATAATAAGTAAACTTATTTTACGAATAGAAAATATCATACCTGATGCAAACAAAATCGTGATCCGGAACATATTTTGTAAAGAAAAAGAAACTTAAGGCACAAAGCAAGCACTGCACTGCTAATCGAGCAAAGAGATTAACTGCACTAAATCCTTACAGTAATCCATATCGATTTTAGAACGTTATTGATATTGATACTTGGACGGTTTTCGTCAACACCTAACCAGTCACGTAAGTAGCTAGAACTGTAAGATTACTGTGTCGGTGTACGGGTGTATGGTATACGGTATGTATGTATCTAACATACATAATTATAAGGCGCCAGTTTATCCCCGGAGAAGAAGTGTATTTAGTAGATAAATAAATATTTCTTTCACGCACTTGTGATATAAGACTAGATGATGGACCAATTTTGATAACTTCACGTTGTAAGCCAACAGCTACCCTCGCAATGTAGAAAAAAATATCTAGATATAATAATCCATTTTTTTTTTTCAATAAATACCATGCATAAGCTTCAGTTTTGCTTTTTATTAAAATTTTATTATGAATGTGTTCGATAAAATTCAGCAAGTTTGTGTAGTCAATTCCAATTCAATTCCCCGCTTAAGCAACTAATAAAAAATTGTAATAAATTGCTAGGTTCTATAAGAGGAAAACTGCTGCCCTTTGTCGCTGTCTTAATCCTCAGTCGCCTTGTTAAGATGATGACGACGCCCACAGAAGAGATTGGGGGTGGTGACCATTGTATTCTGCTCTACCGACACCACACGCCAACAAAATATTTCTAATTAAGTCACAACTTATAGACTATAGCGCTATTGCATAATGCCGTCCTAGATGCGTATCAGTTTTCGCGTGTGTAAGGTCAAAAGCTCGCCCGTAGCCTTGCGCAAGCGCCGCTTGACCATAAACTGTGTGACCGTGTGTCGTACTACAATCGTCTCACGCGCATAGCACTCTAATGACTGAAGTTACAAAAAAAATATTATATGACAACAATAAAAGTATCAAAAACAATGAGTTCTATAAAAATAAGTTTTTTTTTTTAAATATATTTTTTAGATAGATATTTATTTTAGAAATACTACTTACCTACAAAAAGGGCCGACTAGTAACAATAGTACATTATACCAAGGGCCCGAGGTAAGATCATAGGTAGTTGTATGTCACCCCCTGACTTCTGAATCCGCTAACTTTTTTGACAGTTGAAAGTGATGATCACCGAACTATTTACTTATCCATTACTGTTTTCACAGGACAAGTGTCACAATAGCGTTATAGTAAAGTAGTAATGGATCAGTAAATAGTTCAGTGATTATCACTCTCAAGTGTCAAAAAAAGTTAGCGAATAGGCCTACAGAATGTGGAATTTACAGTACGCGTAGCGGGCGGAAAAGTCCACTTTATGGTCAGGTGTGACGTAAAGATATTTCGATAATAATTTATTACAAGCATAAATAAATCAAAGGGAGTGGATGGTTCGATGACGTCTGGCCGATATGAATGGAAGAAGAAACATACAACGCCGACCCCAGATAGACTGGGAACAGGGAAGGGAGAAGAAGATTTTTTATTATTTAATCCAGTTCGAATTGATATACATTCATATTAATTAAGACAGCGAAACGTCTATCGAATCGGCTAGTACGTAAATAAATCCTATTATGTATTATTGATATTGGTGATTTTATACACGAGACTGTCCGTCATAGGCAATACACCCGACTTCTTCTAAAGAGGTCCCCAGACGGGCTATACTT
Source organism: Cataclysta lemnata (assembly GCA_963931975.1). NCBI lineage: Eukaryota > Metazoa > Arthropoda > Insecta > Lepidoptera > Crambidae > Cataclysta > Cataclysta lemnata. The sequence continues at coordinate 10,137,500 of OZ008359.1, forward strand.
TTGATAAAATATGTGGCTACAACAATGGCGACTGTATTCCGGCAATACAATAAAAAATTGCGGCATAATATAGCAGAAAAATGTACCTATATCTCGGCATCGGCTACACTACATTTTCGTGAAAATATGGCCCGTCTATGAGCCCCATTAGACATGTACTTTATTACGCTAGTAATAGTAGTTCAATGCTTTATCAGTCTAGTTTTCTAGTTTTTAAGTGTATCACAAAGGGATTTCCAAGATAGCGGTGACATTGTTTGTTTGCTGTCCAGTGTAGGTAAATTATAGATGTGACCTGCTACGGCGTGACATGACACACAGGTCACGAAATACAACATCCGTCTTAAACTCATCATGAGAACACCTTGACATTCGACAGGCGAATCGAATCATGGTCATTTTTAGACGTAGAAAGGCCAAATGCCACTTGCAATCAATTCCAAAGGTTCAGGGTGCCTATACAAGTGGCCAATCTATTCGAATTAATAAAATAAAAATGTATGATACTTGCCGCGTGGTGACGTCTGAGTAGAATACAATTGTCACCACCCCAAATCTCTCCCGTGGGTGCCGTACAAGGCGACTAAGGATAAATCAGTGATGAGGAATGGGCAGCAGCGCTCTTCTTATACCACCTAGCTATGTACCTACTGCGCCTTTTGTGCTCGATAAATGGCAATAGGCTCGCCACCTATTACATGGGACCTAACATAACTGGCGAAACGTGGGTGCTAGTTCACCTCTGCCTTTTTTTTTTTTTGACGGAGTGGAATGCATTTACGCACCGTATCGGCCGCTAGCTAGACGGCCGACGTGTGTGGGACTCGCCCGACTCAAGATCGAGTCGGGAATACGCCACTAAACCACTCCGGTGTCCCTCCAGCCCTTCTGACGGGGAGGGTCTGGGGTCTGCCGCGAGGCAATTCACCAGTCTCTCCCCAGGGCCTGCCGGCTTACGCCGGGGTCAGCGCCGAGGAGGGGATGTCCGGAACACTGGACATCCCCCCAGACGGGGTGGCCTGTGCAATGCACACACGGGGGCTAACCCGAGTGTGCAGGCCACTCTTGTCGGGCCTAAGGAGGACGAACATGAGCTCGCCTCCTTCGGCCCGTCCGCCTACGCCGGAGGGGAGCGGCTAGAGCATCCTCTTCCCGCTCCCTCTCCGCTGCCTCTTTCTGCGACATGACAGCCTCGCAGAAGGAGGCGGCAGCCTCCCAGTTCCCCTCACTCCCAACCATGAATTTGACCAGAGTCGGAAGCGAGAGGTGACCCCCGCCTAGCGCCGCGCGAAGTTCGCGGCGCTCAGATCGCCAGGCCGGGCACACACAGAGTGTGTGCTCGGCCGTGTCATCCAGAGCGTCGCAGTGGTGGCACCGCGACGACTCTTCCCGACGGGGGACCTTGTGCAGGTAGTGACCGAAGCACCCATGTCCGGTCAGCACCTGCACTAGGCGGTAGGTGAGGCTGCCGTGCCGGCGCCCAACCCACTCCTCCAACACCGGACGGATGGCTTCTACCGTCCGGTGGCCGGCACGCGGGGCAAGAAGTGCCTCTGCCCACTGGCCAAAGACGCGTCTTTTGGCCAGCGTCCGCACCCGTCTCACTTCCTCGAGAACGGGGCGTTCCCCCCGCTCTCTTGCCGCGACCCGCACTTGATGTACCTGGGCCAGAACCATGGCATCAAGTTCCCACGGAGGCATGCCTGATAGGACGCAGGCAGCCTCGTGTCCAACCGTGCGGTAGGCCCGCACGGTCCGGGTCGCGATGACCCTCTGCGGCTGTCGCAAAAGGGCCTTCGTGCGGGGGGAGAGGCACTCCGCCCAGACGGGGGCTCCGTAGAGAGCCATCGACCGTATTACGTTTAGGTACAGTCGACGGCAGGCCGAACCGGGGCCCCCCAGATTGGGAAGGACTCGTCCGAGTGCGGCTGCGGCGGAGCACAGCCGGGGAGCGAGAAGCTTGAAATGCTCCTCAAAGCTCCACCGGGGGTCCAGGATGAGGCCGAGGTACTTTAGGTGCACCTCGACAGGGATCCGGACCCCCTCCACTCGGACGGTCAGTCCCGCTGGGATTCTGCGCCTGGGAACTTGGAACCACATGGCCCTCGTCTTGTGGAGGGCCACCTCCAATCCCAGCATGCGGATGCGCCGGACGACCAATGAGGTGCCAACCGACGCAAGATGCTCCGCATCTTCCCATTCGCGGGCCCTTGCCGCGACTAGAGTATCGTCCGCGAAGCAGACGATCTCCATTCGCGGCAAGAGCCGGCCGCGCAAAACCCAGTTGTACCCCAGGTTCCAGAGAAGAGGTCCTAGTACAGACCCCTGGGGTACACCTGCCGCCATAGCCCATGATCGGACGCGGCCCTCCCCGTCCTCATACAGGACTACCCTCTCACGGAGGTAGTCCGAGACAAGGGCGCGGAGGTAGAGGGGCACCTCGTGAAATGCGAGTGCCGCCTCTATACATTCGTGGGGGAGGCTGTTAAAAGCATTCGCGATGTCGAGTGACACCGCGATGACAGCCTCCCCTTTTTCTGCGGCCGCCTTGGTCCACCTCCTGAGGCGGGCCACCGCGTCCATGGTGGACCGGCCGGTTCGGAAGCCAAACTGGGGCTCGGCTAGATCCGGCCCACGACTCTCCAGGTGCTGCAGGATCCGGGAAGCGAGAATCTTCTCGAGAAACTTCCCGGACTCATCCAGCAGCACCACCGGCCGATATCCCGATGGGGAGTCAGCAGGGCGTCCTTCCTTGCGGAGGAGGCAAAGTCTGCCGACCCTCCATCTCTTTGGGAAGCGGCCCGTCGCGATGCACGTGTTTAGCACCACGCGGAACCGCTCCTCCAATGGCCCCAAGGCAATGGCAGCCACCTTGGAAGGGACCCCGTCGGGCCCCGGAGCCTTGCCTTTGGTCCTGAGCCGGTCCCTTCCACTGTCAAATTCGGCGTCCGTGACAGGGGGCCCATCGCTCCACCCCTGCAGACTAGCTGTTCTGGGGGCGGAGGAGGCCGATCTGGGCGGAACGAAGTGTCCTGGATCCGGAAAAAGTGTCTCCAGGACACTTCTCAACAGCGCTGGCTCCATACAGGAGGTCGGCGGGGCGGCTTCGAGGAATTTGCCCCGCACGACCCTGTATGGCCTCCCCCAGGGGTCATTATCAAGGAGCGCTAAGAAGCGCTCCTCAGCCTCGGACTTGCCCCTGCTTATGGCAGTCCGAAGCTGCTTGTTCGCCTCTCTGAAGGCCCGGCGGAGTTCATCGGTCTCCCCGGACCTCTTCTCGACGCGCCTCCGTCTGCAGCGAAGGTAGGCGCGCCGTACCGCGAGGGTAGTGGCACGCAGGGCGGCGATGTCCTGCGTCCACCAATACACCTCCTGTCGATTGGGACGGCCCCGAGAACGTGGCATGGCGGCGTTGCAGACGACTTCGAGGTCGTCCGCGAAGAGTGTCGCCATGCCCTCGGCGTCCCCTGACCGGTGGTCCGGCACCTCGAACCACGACCGGAAAATGGCCGCTTCTTCCGCCACATCACGCCGGAGTTTGGTGAGTGCCCACCTCGGAAAAGGAGAGGCACCCGCCACAGGGCCCAGATGAAGAGGGGCCCCGGGACCGGCAGTGGAGACCGCGTATCGAATATAACGATGATCCGATAGGGCCTCCACGTCGGTTATCACTCGCCAGTCCCTGATCCGGGCGGCGAATGGTGAGGTGGCAAAGGTGGTGTCAACGATGGACTCACCTTGCCACCTAACACACGTCGGGGTGGAGCCCCGATTCAGGAGTTGGAGACCTAGTGAACATGCCCAGTCCACTAGGTCCTCCCCGAAGTCGTCGATGCGGGGGGAACCCCACGCCGTGTGTTTGGCGTTAAAATCCCCCCCTACCAGCACCGGGAGTGGCGCCGCTCTCCGCACCACTCCTTCAACCGCAGACAAGAAGTTCTCAAATTCGACACGTCTGCGGTTGCCGGAGAAGTAGGTGGAGATCACCACCACTCCTCCCCACAGAACAGCCACAAAACCCTCCCCCCTCTCTCGGAGAGTGAGGGGCGGGGCGGCATTGGTGCCAGCCCCGACTATCGCCGCCAGCCCGTCGGTCGCCCCGAACCATCTCGGGGAATCCGGGATCCGGTAGGGCTCCGCCACGAGGACCAGGTCAACCCCCCACTCCGCCATAACCTGGCACATCAGGTCTTGCGACCCGGCGCAGTGGTTTATGTTAACCTGGAGAATTTCACCAATGGTCCTACTGGGCATTGTAGGTGTCCATGGGTGAAACTCCCTGGTTGGCCGGAGCCCTCGTGGCTGCCAGAGGGCGGCCTTTGACTGGAGGGGGGTTACATGATGGACCCCCCATCCGATGAGCAGCGGGCAGACCGTGGTCCGTGCAGAGTGCGCATTTAAAAGGCGCACTGCATGCTGCCGCCGTGTGTCCCGCCACCCCGCAGCGGTAGCAGAGTCCGCTGCGGTCCTTGGTCGACGGGCAAAGCTGGACCGTATGCCCCTTTTCCAGGCACTTGTGGCAGCGCATCGCGCGCTGCTCCAGTACCTGGACAGTTGCCGAACTCCACCCGACACAAAGTCTGCCACCCTCAGTGAGCTTGGGCAGCAGCTCGACCGGACACGAGGCAACCACTGACCCCATCCCCCTGAAGCCCGAAACGATGGCGCCCACCTTGATCTTGTCAGGTGAGCACCCGAGCCTCTCCGCCAGAGCCTCCTTCAACTCAAGAGCCGACACCGAGTCATCGAGGCCGCTCACCCGGAAGTCGGCCATCTTTGTCGGGCGGGTCACTCGGGCGGTATCTCCCAAGACCTCCCCGATTTTCTGGGCCAACGTGTCCGCCTGGCTTGGAGTCGTCTCCTTCGGGAGCTCCATCAGGCAAGCCCCGGTCATGGTCCTCCTAAATTTGCCGGGGTGCGAGATGCCCAGCTCCCGGAGGGACACCTTGGATTTGGCGATAGCCAAGGCATCCTTGTAGGTCACTCCCTCTGCCAAAGCCGTTGGCTGGAGAGCGACGACCACCGCCAAGGACCTAGGAGCTCTGGGGACTTTGGGAGACGCCGGAGCCACCTTCACCGGAGCCGGAGCCGACGCCTTGGATGGGGCCTTGCGGACCTTCTTGACTACTGTCGTCCACTCACTGAGGACGACAGGCAGTTCCTCGCAGGAAGGTCCCGCGATATGGTCCATGGTTCTCTCCCTGGGTCTGGCCGTCTGGGCTTTTGAGGCCACCGCCTTCTTCGGCACCACTTCTCTCGCCCTTTTAGGCAGGTTTGCAGCAGGGGCCAAGGTGGCCCTCATCGTCCTGGTGGCAGCGGAACCCAAAATTGGACTCGCTGGGCGCTTGCTGGGCACCTGCTTCGCCACCTTCTTGTCAAAGTGCAGAGGGGGGCGATGCGATGGGGCCGGCAGTAGACGGCCGTCCACTTCTAGGCCCTCAAGACGGGCATTTATGTACCCTCCTATGTGCTGCATGAGCTCCTTTTGCAGCTTAGCCATGGCCTGGCCGAAGTCTTCGACTGTCAATGTCGTCTTGCCTATGTCAGCCTTCTTCCTCGGACCCCTCTTCACTTCAACCTCCGCTTCCGAAGCTGCCTCCTCCGACATAGGCTCGACCACCACTGACCGCGCTGCCTGCCTCTTGCGTGAGGGAGGGTTCTCCCTCTCTGCAAAAGCCCTACGTAGGGCAGCCACCTCTTCACCAAGGACCGAAAGTTGGCCCTTGAGGCGTTTGTTGTCGGCATGAAGCCGACGAACAAGTTCGCTCTCCTCCCTACGATCCGCCAAGTCTTTGACCACAGTCGCCATTTTGCCCATGGCCTGCTTCACTTCCTTTATGCAGGTCCCCTTGAGCTTCTTGCTCTTCAAGAGGACCTGATCAATTTCGCCCGCACCCTCTTCAAACATGCGGCGTAGCTCCTCCTTGCTCATCACCGGCGTGGGTGACCGCTTCCCTTTCCCGGCCTTTTTGGGAGCAGGAATTGGCTCCGTCAAGGTTGGCTCCGATTCTGAGTCAGTGAAAGCTGACTCCCAATCGGTGTCAACTGGTCCCTCCCGCAACTCTCTACGGGCTTGGGAGAGCCCCACCGAATGGTGGTACCCCCCCCCTTCCAGTCCTCGAACGAGGGATCTTCGGCGAGACGACTGCCTCCGGGCTTCCCGGGACCTCAGCTGCCTCACCATCGGAATCCCCAGCGTTCCAAAGACGCCCACTAAGCGCCCTTTTTCTTCGGGCTAAAATCGTCCCCACTACAGAGCCATCGGTGAAGGATGTGTCGGATTCGATGTCCACCGGTAAGCCCACACCCCCCTTAACCTCGGATGACTCAACCGCCGAGTCTGAGCGCCTAAAATCACCCACTGGAGTCAGAAAGCGCAAAGTAGCCCCTTTCCCCCCCATTTTAGGCTTCCCCCCCTTGGGATCCGGGCCAGAGGACACCTCTGACTCCCTCCCCCAATACCTGGCCCGATCCTCAATTTGTGCGCCCTCTGCGCTTCTGGTTACGCCTACTGCGTCTTGCGCCATCTTCGCCACGCTTACCGCACCTTCATCCGCGCCCACTGCGCCTCGTCCCGCGCCCACTGCGCCTCGTCCCGCGCCCACTGCGCCTTCGACTTTTGGGGTTTTTAAGAATTTGTCCATAAAGATCCCACGAGTACACAGGAATTCAAACGTCCACCCGGGCAGAGCCTTATTACCCGGGCAACCCTTTTACGTCTCATCCAGTTCGGGTGGCTGGAGAGGAAAGGCCACTAGCTGGTGGGGGTATGCCCCCCCCCCACCTCCCGCAAATACGGGCATCCGACGCCGTGCTACCGCAACGCCGGAAGTCTGGGGTTTTTTATTGTGGTTGTCTCCACTCGGTGCGCCCAATTAAGGGAACACCCTTGTGTTGTTGACCAGCTGCTAGACATGATCAACACTCGGCGCCTAAAAAGGCGCTTCACTGGTCATCCACACAAGTTGCACGACGGGGGTCCCAAAAAGGACAGAGTTGACCACTACGCACGTAGCAGTCAACCTCGCCGTGCCGCGACTACTCCCACTCGCCATACCCGCCCAAAAACGGGCTCCGCCAAAATGCCGCTACGCCTCTCCCCCGAAAACGGAGATAAAAGAGAGGGAGCAGCTCCTCAAGAGTCCTGTATAGGGACCTTTCTCCCCCTCCTACAAAAACGGAGGATAAGAAGGGGGAGTAACACCACTGACAATCACCAACTCAACGCCTCGTGGACACTTCAACCGCCGCCCCGCTATGCGGACAAAAGCAGACGGAGAGCGCCACGGTCCCTAGTCCGGAGTCAGCCGTCTGGTTGATGGTTCGACGCGGCAGGCGTCGATCCATCAACCAGCCGTTGCCCAGGGTGCACCACGAGGAGGTCCCGGAAAATCGCACCCCTAGTTCACCTCTGCCTATCCCTTCGGGGATATAGGCGTTGTTTATGTATGTATGTATGTATGATACTTGCCGTGTGGTGACGGCAGAGCAGAATACAATTGTCACCACTCCCAATCTGTCACCCCAAACCCGTGAGTGTCGTTCAAGGCGACAAAGGGTTAGGCAGTTACAATACCACGAAGAATGGGCAGCAAGCAGCATTCTTCCTCTTATACCACCTAGCAATATACCTACTGCGAATTACGTGCCCGATAGACGACGGGTCCCAAGAACAGTCGTATCTCTAAAACTATCCAGTTACAAAAGGTATTTAAAGTCAATAGTTACTATTGACTTTAAATACCTCTTGCAACCAGACAATTTTAAAGATACGGCTTTGTTCTTGGGACGTGTCGAGATGGCAATAAGTTTTAAACGACCTAACACATAATTGGTGAAACGTAGATGCTAATTCACCTCTGCCTACCTCTTCGCGGATATAGGCGTGATTTATGGATGTATGTTCAAAGATATTTCCTCAGTCGTTAGTTAACTTAAGTATTACGAAATTATATCAACCAAATATTGCACGTGACAAATAATTAATTAGTCTCGATTAAACTAGAGCGACCATCGATCAACGCCTTCGTATGACCCGAGGGGACATTCCCCTTGACATGTCAAAGACAAAAATGTTTTACTAATCTACCTCGATGTCAACAACACACAAAATAATCTCAATGCTCCAGTCGATATTCAGCCTTAACTTGCAGGACATAAAATGCAAATATTCCAGTAGGCAATCGATTTTAAAAAAAACAAAAACGCCACCATGAAAAAACGACTAAGAAACCTTGTGTATTCTGAGCAGATTGTTTTAAGACTTATATTTGTTCGATGCGTGGTTGCGAACTTTATAGCAACCTGACAGGTAGGCAAAGAGAATGCAATAATTTAACCGACGTGTGTACGAGAGCAGAATACAATCGCCACCACCCCTATCTCTCCCGTGGGTGTCGTACAAGGCGACGAAGGGTAAAGACAGCGATGAGCTCCGAGGCAGCAGCATTCCTCTCATACCACCTAGCAATAACCCTACTGGGATTTATGTGCCCGTAAGGGCAATAGGCTCGCCACCTATTACATGGGACTTAGCTTAGCGAAAAGTGGATGTTATTTCAACCCCTTCAGAGATATAAGCGTAATTTATGTTAGTATGTATGTAGGTCCACGCGGTGTCTACTAGTAGACCACGCAGCGTCCACCAATGAACCACCTACCGACAAAGAATAGTAGTCGATCGAGTGACGAGACGTTGCGGGTCGGATGCTGAATGGTTCTAATGAGCGTTGACCTTAAACCAATTTACGAGTCTTCTGCATTTATATTAAAGTGTATTAAGAGGAAAAATGTAAAATAATACGACAAGCAAAATGGGCTGTATAATTAGGATTCATTTTCCCAAAACAACGTTGTATTTGTTGTTGTTTTTTTTTTATTCAACAATATTAAACAAATCTGACTGACACCACGAAACGCGCCAAACACTCCTGTTGTTGTTTTTTAATTCTCCCTATATTTTAGGGAAGTCAAAGGGTCTAGCCCATACAGCCATGTCTTTAGTGTATCTTTTATCCGTAGTCTTATGAAATAATGAGTGGGTGAAATGTATGAATGAAATGAATTTTACGTTAAAATATGGGTGCCACATATTTTAACGCATCTAGGGAGTGCTTGGCGCGAATTGAATAGTAACAGAGTTAATGATGGTGCTTGATGAAATGGATAAAACCACTTTTTTATAGTGATCTTCACAACATCAAACACATCATGAGTCTTATTTTCGATGATTCTGCATAATTGCACATCAACACGGATGCTTGTGCATCAAAATAACACCACTTTCACGGCACAAAATGCACTCTGTAACAATTTTTGAATTAGTGAAAATAAATCTGACTGACGCCACGAAACGCGCCAAACACTCGTATTTGTTTTATGTGGCAACTTTGACATTGTCAGTTTTGACACTGACATTAACATTGCAATTTGCCAGCTGTTTAAAAACATTGTTTTTGAGTTTTTCTATTAGAAAAATGCCGCTGATATTAATTTGCGGCACACCCGTAAGTGGTAAAACGTCGAGAGCTCGTGAATTAAAAGAGTTTTTTGAGAAAGAACACGGGAAAGATGTCATTATTGTGTCCGAAGACGAAGCTATTACGAAGTTGGGCTATGACAAAAACAATACCTATTTGGACTCCCAAAAAGAGAAAAGGGTAAGGGGTTGGCTTAAGTCGGAAGTGATCAGGCTCGTTGGAAAAGACAATGTCGTTATACTGGATGGCAGTAACTATATAAAAGGTGTGATAACGCAATCGTTTGTTTGTATACGCATAACCTAAATATATTTTGCCTGAATTCGCAAGGCTAAATTTCTTATATCCACTAATTTTAATAGTAAGTGCTTATTTTTATTATATTTTATTCAACTTCCACCACAAAAATACTTTTCAATACCCACAATCTATGGGCTGAATAATCCAATATTCTAACTCAAGTTTTATTTAAGGTTATCGCTACGAACTATACTGTGCCTCTAAAGCATCGAAGTCTACCCAATGTACTGTATATACAATATGCAGTTTCGACGATGCATGGGAATTGAACAAGAGGCGCTTAAATAACACGGGCACTACGAAAGAGACCGATTATAATGTTACACCTTACACTGAAGAAGTTTTTAATGCATTAACAAGATTAAGGTTAGTAATATTCTATCTATCCATAGTATTTAATCTATATAAATGTAATTATTGATTGAAGATATCAGGCTTATTTATACTGCCGCAAAGGATACGAACGGATGCACCAACAATTTATTGCATTTGGCAGAATACAATTTTCATTGTATGGCTAATTCCATACAACATATAGTTGTTTGAGTGTGGCTTGGTAATTCATATTAAATACTGTTTAAACTATTAAATATTGTTTAAAAGTGGTCAAAACTGTTTCAATATGATGCGATTCAAGAATCGAAATTGTATTTCCCTAATGAGACTGGAAGACAGGTATTATGTTAGAAGAGACTGTAATATTATGTTTATTTTCCAAACTGCAGATTTGAAGAACCGAATAGCAACAATAGATGGGACAGTCCTCTATTTATCGTCCAACCCACAGACAGCTTTGACCTGGAGGCAATATACAAAGTTCTATTTGAGAAAAAACCACCACCTCCAAACATGAGTACACAGAATGTAAGTATAGAGATCCGCTGCATAAGAATAGTTGCATTGTTTCGATGACAAATGTTTGGGAGTACACCCCAGGGAATCCAGTCCAAATCTAAACTCTAACTAACGGATACAGCGTTTTGGAGTTTAGGTTTGACTGGATTAAAAATTAACATACATAAATCACGGCTATCCATCCTCAAGTAGGTAGGCAGAAGTGAATACTTTACCCATTCCTACCAAATATGCTGAGTCCCATCTATTGGGTACGTAATCTATCCTATCTTTGTCCTGCTGCCCTGTTGCCAATACTACCTGGTTTTTAAATTTTAACATACACACAAATCAAATGCTTTACCAAAGAGATAAGCATAGGCTGTATCAAACTATGATTTCAACAACTACATTAGTTACCGTATAAGATGTGACGAGCTTAAATTAAAGATGTGCTCAGTGGTGTAATGTGGTAACTGCCCATTCCACATCACTGTTTACCAATTAGTCGCCTTGTATGACACTTGCAGGAGATATAAGGAGTGGTGACAATTGCATTCTGCTCTACCATCAATCCCTCACTTCTCTGATTTAACATTTTCTTCTTCACAACTAATACTAAAGTAATAATTATCACGTTTTTGTTCCAGCCACCACTAACAGCAACAAATTTTCTGTATGAATTGGACAAAGTGACGCAGGCTATATCGACCGAGATACTGGAAGCGAAACAAATGAACAACAATACTGTCAAGTTCCCGAAGTACCCGGGTTGTGTTCTAGAACCCGGGTTCTTGGAATGCGTGAACCCGCAGAAGCTGCTGAGGCTGAGAAGGCAGTTTTTGACTTATGCCAAGATGAACCACTCCTCGGAAGACACCAGCAAGATTGGAAGATATTTTATACAGTATTTGAATAAAACACTTGTGGATTAGAATTATATTTGTTTCATTTACAGTCAGCATCAAAAGACCATTTATTACAGACCAATTACCACTTTAGCCCTCTGTCATACCAAAGACAGCGCATGCGCAGTAGTAATCGCCACAAATTTGTACAAACAACTATTATGACAAGGTACTTAAGTGAAATCTACTTATGATGCTGACTGTAAAAAATAAAATCACGCCTATTTATTCTTGGAGGGGTAGGATTCCGGATATTCTCAAATGAAATGGGATAGTTGCAAGATAATGATTAATTAGAATTACATACATAAATCACGCGTAAATCGTCGGCAGAGGTAAAATTAACACCCACGTTTCGCCAAATAGGTCAGGTCCCATGACGAGCCTATTGCCATCTATCGGGCCCGGAAATCGCCGTCCATTGCTAGGTGGTGCAAGCCCATTTTGCCCATTGCTGTACTAACCCTTAGTCGCCTTGTACGACACCCACGGGAGAGATGGGGATGGTGACAATTGTATTCTGTTTTGCCGTAACGACACGCCTTAACGGCATTAGAATTACAATGAGCACCAAAGGTTTTTGGATAGAAAAGTTAGAAATGAAATTACGGTAAGTACTGTAAACATCATATTTTTAATACCACATAATATTGAGGAAATATTCCAACCTCATATCACAATACAACAAAAGTCATAGTTTTTGTTTGTTAATATTACCTATCTATATAATTTGCAAAGAAATATTTTGTCAAATAATAAAAAATAATACAAGGGAGACTTGTCTTTATAGGGGAAAATGCTTGGAAAATTTATGTATTTTCATCATCCTCGTTGTCTAACCCGTTAAGGGGGTAGGAAAGATCTAAAGTTCGCACCTGAATACCTGGCATTAGGGCGCTAACATAGAGATATAGGTTTTTCAGTGTCGCTACTGATAGCTACCGATCACACTATACCCCATTCACTTGGGCTTAAGACAAAATGTAAACCTCAAAAATAACGTGGAAAGCGCCTTTAACATGCTTTGAGGTGACCTCAAAGTAGATCGCGACATATCTTGAGTTTGACAGTCCATTCTCGACTCGACTCGACTGAGGAATTTGCTCAAGTCGAGGATAGTTTTCTCGGTTCTGCATACCGACTTTATCCTTAAGGTTGAACCGAGTCACAGTCGAGTAGAGGAAATCTCGAGGAACCGACTATTTATTTTATTTAATATGCTGAATTATTTAAATTATTTATTGCAAACATTTTTAAAACCAAAATTACAAAACTATTCGATTTTGATTTCAACATTATATAAATGTTAGACAAAGATTTTGGTGGTTAGAAAAAGAATTTCGAAAAACTATGGTCCTGATGCGGGAATGGACCCGACAAGACTTGAAGTCTTGGTTGGCCGAGCGGTCGGGCGCCTGCCCGGATAGCAGCGGACGCGGGTTCGATTCCCGAATCAGGACCATAATTTTTCTTAATTCTTTTTCTAACCACTAAAATCTTTGCACAATTACAAACTTATAAATACAAATGTAAATAGCCAATTATAAAGTTTGTCATATTAAATTTTAAAAACTATGCATACGGGTGTTAGTTACTTCGACAACGAACTTCCCCTATGAGACTGACGTAAAAAAGAAGTATTTTTATTTGCTATGGCGTTCTCTTCGGAAAACAAATAAACTAGACGCAGATCAAAACAATCTCAAAAACTACAAACCTAAAAATGTGATGCCCATTTTGAGAATCTCAAAGATTCGTGATAGCTAAATTAAGGCCCTACGGAAATAAATATTTGTATCGAAGTGGCGGCGCTTTAGCACGAAGTTGATTGAGACAGCTGTATTGTGCCGCACGGTCTCGAAAGCGAGACAGAGCGCAGCGTACCCTGCTCAATAAATTTGACGCAAGCGCCAAATCAAACTTCAATTAACTGTGACTATATTAACAGGTTTTATTCAAATTATCGCCGAGCAATCCCTAGGGAATCATATACACTTTACATTGATACAAGTATCACCTTTCAATGTATAGCCGTTTAACTGTAATATTGAAAAATTTTAATAATCAGAGGTTGCTTTAAATTTTTTTTCTATCGAGGAAATGTTTTTAAATCGCGTAACGGACTGTTCCACGCCCTTTCATATTCTCAATGAAAGGTTCTTACTGCCGCACTCAGAGACGTCAAATAACGTTAATGAGTACTTAACGTCAAAAAATGACAATTCAAAACTAGTCGCTATTCTTGCCAGGTCTATGGTCTAGATTTGAATGAAATTTTTTGACATTAAATACTCATTAAAGTTAATTGACGTCTCTGAGTGCGGCAGTTAATCACAATTCTGAGTATCAAATACCTGCTTATAATAGATTACGAGATAAATGCATTTGAAAAACCCTTATTTCTTTCCGTAGGGCCTTAAACTAAGGGCATGTTTCGCAATCGACAAGTAAGTTCTAAGTAGCTTGCTTCGCAGATCATTTGACAGTTGTAATATGAAATATACGTCAATTGTGAAACAGGCCCTAAGCAATGTTTGTACTATGGTATAGTGACCGAAAATATATTATCTCTAGTTGCATTTGCTTCTTAGATTAGTATAAATATAAAAAAAAAAAACTTATAACAGATCACAATAAAAACAACGGGTGTTCAATTTTTAACAGTATACAAATATAATCTAACGGTGTAATTACAATTTTACTATGACATATACAAAGAAAAAGAGCTTAGAAAAAAATTGAAAAAGAATTCCTGATGCGGGAATCGAGCCCGCGGAACTTTCTGGTTGACCGAGTTGTATTGGCGGCCGGACGGAGGGACGCGGGTTCGGTTCCCACGTCAGTACAATATTTTTTCAGACCTCTTTTCCTTTGTAATAATTTTTCTACCATTTATAATAATCAAAATAACTATTATCTCTATTAATTAATGCATTATATGCGCACAATGTTTGGCAATATTTAGTAAATTGGTCACAATCAACTAGTGGCGCCATCTATTGCATATAGCTTGTTCTTTTTGAGATGCAAGCATTTCACCAACTGGCCTCATTACACCCAGACATTTAATTATCTATCTATCTTAATATTACCAAATATAACAATAATACCTTTACATTTATTACTTTCATATTAATACGGACAATCTCAGATCAAATTATGATTAATCTCCATCGGGGTGTTACCACACCAATCGATCGATTTTAGATCGATGTCATCAAATTAATTGTAATAGTCGTCATCGACCGAAATCTTTTAGTAAATTCGGAGTACCAATCGGTCGACGTCGATAAAAAGCATCGATCGATGGTCGATCGATTGGTGTGGTAACACCCATAAGCCGTAAATCTACAGCAGTATGGTTCTAATGCTGTTTTTTTTGTAAAATTTAGAACTTCTTAATATTATTATTTATGCTAGACAAGGAAGCTCTTGCCCTTCATCTCATCTGACAGTAAGTGACGATAAGTGCCGAAGATGGAATCGACCTTCACCTGGAACCCTCAACCACAGAGGGGCTGGCTATCTTATCACAAATCATCGGAACACAATACTGCTGTTAACAATATTATATTTAAAAAAAATCAACATTGAAATTAACTTATATCACTTCAAAAAGTCAAATCTCAGTTGACAACGGAAATTAAATTTTCGTACTGTATGTACACAACTACAATTATTTATGTTATGTAAAACAGGTGAGCACGAAGGTGGAGGTGAAAGCGCAAAAAAATATGTCGGCGCGATTAGGACCGTTCGGCGTGAAAGAAGCCGATGTTAGAAGCCGGTGAGACTGGCGGCCTATTTGCCTATAAATTTTGCGCAGAGACGATATAAATTTGTACTGTATCATTTTGTCTTCCATGCTGGTCTGGGAGAGAAAAAATAACGTAGAATGTGCCAGCCCCGACATTATTATAAATAATAAAATTTGTCCGTCACCTAGTATCCATAACACAAGTGCTTATGCTTAATACTTTAGGCTAGATGATAGGTGAGTGTAATGAAAAAGATGTGTTTTTGTTTGATTGTTCCCTTTTTCTTGTGGACCTTATATTTTAATCAATTCTGTTAATCGTCAATTTCAAATAATATTTGATTGATTGAAATACTTTTAAAACAGAACTTTCGTCTAAGCAGTTGAATTTTTAAACTACCGTCAATTTACGTGAAATAAAGAATTAAACTGAAGTACCGATGGTTGTGCAGTCAATAGCACGTCAGATTACTGCAAACTGTCAAATTTCACCATTCGATTATAACTTTGACTTAAGCTGAAATAAGTCAAACAGGTTTTTGGAAAATTTGACCGTTTGTGACGTGCTTTTGACTGTACAAATGACTCAAATAATTTCAGGTTACACCTACACTTCTTTAGCTGAACTGTGTAAAATTTT
This sequence comes from Cataclysta lemnata, assembly GCA_963931975.1. Lineage (NCBI taxonomy): Eukaryota > Metazoa > Arthropoda > Insecta > Lepidoptera > Crambidae > Cataclysta > Cataclysta lemnata. The sequence goes on from OZ008359.1 coordinate 10,153,418, forward strand.
TCTAAATAAATACCTTCAAACTATTTCTGAACCGACTGTCTCCGATACGAACAATCTCTAAATCAAATTAAACTTTTATTTCAACTATAATTTATGAAAAATTAACTTTTAATATAATTTGTACCGCTTAAATCGACGGTTTCATTATTAATTCAATAAATACCCTCAATATACGCTCAAAATACGCTGAAACGAACAACAATCTGGGGAGTCAAATTAAACTTTTAACTATACATTAAGAAAAATAAATCTTACTGCCGCACTCAGAGACGTCAAGTTACTTTCTTCTTCTTCTTTTTCTATGGCGTTGCCCGTTATGATTTCGCCAATATCGAGTGTTTTTGTTAATGTTTTTGCAGGTTGACTCCACTTGTAATTACCCGGTATTGTGAAAGTACAAGGTAGCAATTAACTTTAATAAGGACTTAATTCTAAAAATGTCAATCAAAACTAGTTTTTAATTGACATTTTTTTTTTGTATTGTGTAGGTACTCATTAACATTAATTGACATCTCTGAGTCTGACGGCTGTAAGATTTGTACCATTCAAATCTACCCACAGTTACACCATTTCTTCCAAGCTCTGCGAATATTTTTTTTATAAGAATACCCTCATTTCTTAAGGCATTACCGCTGTCGATCTGAAACCGGATTTCGTTCATCCACATTTAACAATTATCACCCGCAAGAGTCTAATCAGCTTAACAACCAAATAGTCCATCAATAAATCTTTCTGCAGACGAAAAATACTGAATCGTACTCGTGTTGCATCATCGAGTTGGGATTCTGCGCGTACTTAGTCTTCACTGCGGTCTTCTCTTTCTGGAATGGGAAAATGGACGAATTAGCGGTTCATTCCTCTTCCCGGGTAGGAGAATATAGCCTAGTCTATAGTGCGCTAGGAGACTATATCCTAAAGTCTATAGTGGAATAGGAGACTATAGCCTAAAGTCTATATGCGGCTAGGAGATTATATTCTAAGTCTATAGTCTGATAGCCCAAAAAGCCCTGTATATCAAGATTCTATAAGTGTATTTAAGACTGTTCCGTACTACATAGACTTCCATGCTGGCCTGAGGGCAAAAAAAAATAACGTAGAATGTGCCAGCCCCGACTCACCAAGTGATAGTGTGATACAAATGTATGAAACTGGCGTGACTCATAGAAAACAAGATGGCGACCGTTGTGTCAAATGTAAGAGTAGTTGCCAAAAATTGACATTTGCATTCGAATACATTGGCCACTTGTCTAGGCCTACTGATATGAATAAACGAATTTTGATTTTGGTTATGAGACTCTATACTATAGCCTCAAGTATACAGTCACCTAGTAAAACATTATATTTCTCACCATTATTTCGAAGCCCACATCCCTTATGATGTCTAGAAGAATGTCGTAAGGCGGCTCTATGCTGTTCTCTGTTGTCATGTCGCTGAAAAACGAATTGCGATGTCACAATGGAGTTATAAATACATACATAACTCACGCCCACATCCGGCAGGCAGAAGCACCCACGCTTCGCCATTTATGCTAGGTCCCATGTAATAGGTGGCGAGCCTATTGGCATTCATCCCGATGAATGAACAAAAGTCGCAGTACTTTGCTAGGTGGTAGGTATAAGAGGAACGCTGCTGCCCATTCCTCATTTTGCGTCGCCCCCCTCCTGGGGGGCGATCGCTACAGATGACGCCTGTAGACCCTTCCCAGCTAAGGCAGAAAGGTGGTTTTAGTGGGTGCAAGTTGTACATATCCCCCCAGGACGGCCTCGGGGTGAACACATTAGGTTCCCACCTCCCTCCCGTGAGGGTTGCCCTTTCCAACCTCGGGCACAAAAAAAAACATTCCTCATCACTGATTTATCGTTAGTCGCCTTGTACGACACCCACGGGAGAGATTTGGGGTGGTGACAATTGTATTCCACTCTGCCGTCACCACACGGCCAAGACCAAGGAGTTATACATTTATATAATGTTGAAATAAAAATCAAAATAATAATCTTATAATGGATTTCAGGAAGAGCTTGATGACGCAAGTCTGTTTTAACTACAGGGTGAAATCGAAATGAATCGACCAATTTTTATGGGGGGTTCTAGTGCTATTAAACATTCTATTAGTGAGGTTTAAAAACAAATCTTAGTCGACAAATAAAGTATCAATATATTTCTTTTCTTTTACTCGAAACTGGTAAATATACAGATTAAAAACATTAAAAAAATTAAATATAAAACTTATTTAAGAAAAATATTAAATTCTTAATATTAAATAAAATTAAATAAATCGTTGGTAATTCCCGGGTTTCTAAGCGAACGGGTGCGTGCGGCTAGGTAGTAGAACGCTGTAGGCACAATAACGCGCAAAGTGCGTCGACTAAAACAAATAAATCTAATAATTGCGTTCTTGTATTTAATTACCTAATGTTTCATTACAATTTTAGTTGTTACTATAACGATCATTATAGCGGTTAAAATGTCCTGTAAAATTTTGTCGATCGATTTCAAATTCACCCTGTAGATTACATTCCACTGGGATTCATTGAACTCGGCCACAGTTTATTCGTCTCGGCCACATTCTGCTCGGGGGGTTCAACTCGTCCATGTTACACTCAGTTATTTTCAACTCGGCCACATTAAACGTGACTTTAATGAAATTCGATCTCAAAGTGCCGATGACGTCACTGTGTTACCTACCTGTAGTGATACAGCAATGGGCCCAGGTTGACCCAGTAGCCGCCCGGCTTCAGGATGGCGTATATCCTCTCGACGAACTCGATCACGTTCGGCGCGCAGTCGATGAAGAAACAGGTCGCCACGCAGTCCCACTCCTCCATCTCGGTGTACACCTGAAAATGTAATCGTACAGGGCTATTATCAGAATTCAAAAAAGGAGGCGGTTCTTTTATGTAAATACGTTTGCGGGGGACGCCATTGCCCAGTAGTGATAAATAATAATTAAAAATGTATGTACGATCGGCTAAGAAAGTGGTGTCATCGAAAATTACATTAGCCATAGCTGAGAGAGATGGATAGTAATGACGTAAACTTAATTGATAAGTATTCATACGTTATAGGTCACATAAAAGTGCATGACATTTTAACCTTTATTATTTAAGGAATAAGACATACTGCTGATACTGCAAAGAAAATTTCGATGTTTCTAGTCAAAAATAATACCTACAAACTATTTAGACAACCAAATTATTTTTATAATGAAATCTGACATTTGACTTTTTGTATTTATTTTCGTCAGAAAAAAATGTTAGTTTTTATTCAACTTCATAATAAATATCTTTGTCAGAAAGGGCACAAATAATTGCCCAATTTAATGAGGGATTCAATATTACAGCGATATCGTGACAACTAACGTTATTATCATAATATAGCAATGTCGTCAAACCAAGCAAAAAAAATCTTTATTGCAAAGATTTTGGTGGTTAGAAAAAGAATTTCAAAAAATTATAATCCTGAGGCGGAAATCGACCCCGCGTCCGCTGCTATCCGGGCAGGTGCCTGACCGCTCGGCCACCCAAGACACCAATTTACTTGCCGAAATTCTTCTAACCTTTACACTTCACGTTGTAAGCCAACGGGTACCCTCGCAATGTAGAAAATAAATTTCAAACATTCCAAAGCAGATATTTCTACAAATACCGTGCGCTCGGTAAATCTTTATTGTCCTATTAACTGCAAGCGACATTTAGCCCTAGGGTGGTACACCAATTTTTTGTCCGACCCGAAGATCGGATAAATACTTGCAATCTGACTGAGACATTATTTGTTTTACCGTCCTTGGTAATCCTTCTTCTCTTTCCTCTACTCTCAACTCACTTTGAGGAAGTCGCCAGCGGTCATGCTGAAGTTGTGGTTGGGCCTCTCCCCGCTGGGCCGTACATCCGGGAACCTAGCGCCCAACAGCTGGTGGTCGCACGTCAGGTTGTTCACGTACTGATGCACCCACGGGTGCACGGTGTACTTGTTGGGCTGTAACATTACAGATGCTCTTCGGCTTCTTACAAAACCTGTTGGCTTCTTACAAAACCTGTTGGCTTCTTACAAAATCTGTTGGCTTCTTACAAAACCTGTTGGCTTCTTACAAAACCTGTTGGCTTCTTACAAAACCTGTTGGCTTCTTACAAATTGTGCGATTCAACCCACCGGTGTCGCAATAGTCGACTATGGGTCAAGGGAGAATAGTATTCCCGGTGTAGACGACAATCAACGGATAAATTCTAGATAGCTTACTTGGCAGATCATTTGACAGTTGTCTTTTTCTTCTTCTTCTCCCTGCCCTGTTCCCAGTGTGACAATTGAACTGCCAAGTAAGCTATCCAGAACTTACCCATCGATTGTGAAACAGGCCCCTAGAATCGAAATTAAGAAAATTAAAAATACGTGTCGAGTCTTTTAATGTCTATTTTCCCCCATATAATAAAAAAAACCTTACAAAAAAGGTTATAATGTTGTCAATAAAAATATTTATTTTTTAAAAATATTTATTTTTTAATAAATATTTTTTTTAATATTCTGTAAACTATTCGATTTTAATTTTAACATTATATAAATGTTAGAAAAATTAGTACAACGATTTTGGGGTTAGAAAAAAAATCGAACCCGGTGGGTGGCCGAGCGGTCAGGCACCTGCCCGGATAGCAGCGGACGCTGGTTCGATTCCCGCCTCAAGATCATAATTTTTCGAAATTCTTTTTCTAACCCCAAAATCTTTGTATTAATATTCTGTGTTAACTTCTTACCTCTGAACACCGGTTCAGTATAAAGTTGCTCGCGAACAGCATGAAGAGCGAGAACTCGTTGCCTTGGCACGAGTACCCGCGGGCGGCTACCTCCCAGGCCAGCCGGCCCAGCCCGGCGCCCGGCACTAGCACCTTTATGTGGCTCAGGTCACTGCGAACCGAGGACCAAACAACCAATGGAAACAAGGCATGATGACTAATCTTAAAAACTACACCACTTTTTTTAACCTTTATGTAATCTATTCGATTTTAATTTTAACATTATATAAATGTCTGAAAAATTAGTACCTCCTTATTATTTATATATTGCGAGGGTACCCGTTGGCTTACAACGTGAAGTGTAAAGATTAGAAGAATTTGCACCTGCCCGGATAGCAGCAGACGCGGGTTCGATTCCCGCATCAAGACCATAATTTTTCGAAATTTCTAACCACCAAAATCTTTGTACTTTATATGTAATGTTTTCTTATATTTGCACGAGCACATTAGAAATAAAACAACTTTTACGGATAAGACTCTCGTATAATTTGGTGTTTGGCATATTAATTATTTAACCCGACGTTTTAATCACTTTACAGCGGCCGTGGTCCGGCCCCCCCTGACCAAACCTTTCAAACCTTTATATGGCTCAGCCAGGCTAGCATGACCACCGAAACACGATATGATATAGCTATTTATCGCGTTGAACTAACAAAAATCATTGGATTTTTGACAGATCAAAGCGATAAATAGCTATATATTTAACATACTTATAGCCACATAGGGTTATTCAATGATTTAAATTAAGATTATTTAAGTGTTTAAATCCAATGCTTTTTGTAAGTTCAACGCGATAAATAGCTAGATCATATGGTGTTTCGGTGGCTCGCCGGGCAGGTAACTGTAAGTAAACCGAGAACCAAATAACCTATGGAAATAGGGCATAACTATAATACACATGATGACTAATTTTAAAAAACTACACCACGTTGTTTTTACGTGTCCAACTTGACCTAAAATAAATTATTTTTTTTGTAAAAAATTAAGATTTTCATAGAAACAACATGTTTTGGATAATTTAATGCAATAATTATTTCCGCCATAACGCCAAACCAGCAATGGCGTCTGCCTACAGCGTAAAACATGACAGTTTCTAACTATATTAAAGAGTGATTTTGATTGGCAAATAAAATTTAAAAAAAAAATAGTGACCACACGCGGCGTTTGACCAAATATGGCGGATTGTTAAATTTTGTAATTCTATTTTTGCAAAATAAATATCAATCACAAGTATAATCGAGAACAAGTGATTTTTATCGAATTTCCTTATCCTAATTTATTATTTCAGTGATTCTAAGTTGGTGTCATCATCCCTATTATGCACACATACAATTACGACTGTATCGCCGAAGGGGTAGGCAGAGGTGAATTCACACCCACTTTTCGCCAATTAAATTAGGTGCCAGGTGGCGAGTCTATTGCCATATCGGGCATATAAGTCGCAGTATATTGCTACTTGCTAGGTGGTACGAGAGGAATGCTGCTGCGCATCGCTGTCTTTACCCTTATGCCCGTTTTCACCATTAATCCCTAAACAATTCCCTAAGTAGGTATCCCCTAAGCAAAGTGATCCCTTAGACCACCCCTTTACTTAAATTCGTTTTCACCAAGCTTTTTAGGGGTTGCCTAACTAAGTGAATGAATGAATGAATGAATGAAATAAAGTTTATTTGGCAAAAAAGAAATTAACAATAATAAACACAAACATAAACACACAAGTGACAGACTAGTGATGGCAAACACCAACTTTTAGGTGGAATATTTTTATTAATTAACTGAAATACAATAAGTAAAAATATTAGAAACTATTTATAAAGTAAATTGTCAGTTCTTGTCATATTACGCTAGAACTGTCACTTAATTATTAGGGGGCCGATGTTCGGCCGCCTAATAATAGGCCTCTAGGGGCCTCCTTAAGCGTTAAGAGTCACCTGTTTGTTGGTGAAACGAAAAAATTTATTAAGAACCACCTAAAACTAGTTAGGGGTCCCTTAAAATTTAGGTATTGATGGTGAAAACGGGCATTAGTCACCTTGTACGATGCCAACGGGAGAGATGGCCTTAAACCTGATCAAGCGTCCGAGCATGCGAAAGTACATTCCAAAGAGTACTCACTTGTAGTCGTCGTGTGGGAAACGCTCCTCTAGCTCGTCTAAGATAGGCTTGTAACACTGCTCTCTCTCCGGAGCTCCTAACTCGCTCCAATCGCGAACTATGTTCTTCAACACCGATTGAACCTGAAATCGATACCCTATCATTATAATCACCACTAGGACTTAAATAAAAACTTGTAAGCGTTTTGGGTGAATCATCTGTTCGCTTTTAAGATGTATGTAACAATAAATAAATAAAAATAATAAATAAAATATCCTCACTACTACGCCCAGGCACACGAGTGTACCCCGTATTATGAAAGCCGATTTCAGTTGCTTTGAGCTACCCATCTCTCTAGTGAGAGTCTCTAGATGGGTAGACTAAATCATGCTGTAGACTAAGTCGTGCTGTAGCACTTCCTTCCTCCTTCACATCGTGATGTAGAACCTTCTCCAAGCCGTGTTACAGGGCTTCTTACCTCCTCCACGCCGTGCCTTTGGCACTTCCTACCTTCTTTACACAATGCCTTTAGCACTTCCTACCTCCTCCACATCGTGATGTAGAACTTCCTACCTTCTCCAAGCCGTGTTACAGGGCTTCTTACCTCCTCCACGCCGTGCCTTTAGCACTTCCTACCTTCTTTACACAGTGCCTTTAGCACTTAGTACCTCCTCCACATCGTGATGTAGAACTTCCTACCTTCTCCAAGCCGTGTTACAGGGCTTCTTACCTCCTCCACGCCGTGCTATAGCACTTCCTACCTCCTCCACGCCGCCACACCGTCATGCTACAGCACTTCCTACCTCCTCCAAGTCGTAATGTGGAGCTACCTGCCTCCTCCAAGCCGTGCTATAGCACTTCCTACCTTCTCCACTTCGCGCCCGCAGGGCTTCCTACCTCCACCACGCCGCCACACCGTCGTGCTACAGCACACCCTACCTCCTCCACGTCGCAGTGTGGAGCTTCCTACCTCCTCCACGCCGTGCTACATCACTTTCTATCTTCTCCACATCGTGCCGCAGCACTTCCTACCTCCTCTACGTCGCAGTGTGGAGCTACCTGCCTCCTCCACGCCGTGCTATAACACTCTCTACCTCTTTCACGCCGTGGCGCAGCGCTTCCTACCTTCTCCACGTCGTGCTGCATCCGGTGCTGCTTCTGCGACGCGATGCCGCAGCTGTTGTAGTCGCAGCCGAAGCTCTCGGTGCCGTTGGGGCCGGCCTCCACCCCGCTGTGCACCACGTTCTCGAACATTGTGTCCACGTCGCGTATGATCAGGTGGACTATGTCGTTGTTCGCGTCCAGGCACCTTTGAAATAACAGTGGATTGTATACCGAGGGCAGTACAACAGAGAATGTTTCGGATTAGCGATTAGAGGCTTTCTTTTTATCGCCCGAGGTAAGATCATAGTTTTATGTCACACTCTGACCAGGAAGTGGGATTTACCGTGCGCGTTGCATGCGGAAAAGTCAAGTTTAAGGTCAGGTGTGACATAATAATAGATGATAGGTAGGTAGGTATATATAGGTTAGATATACCAAGTTGGGCGCAGTACAACAAAGAATGTCTCAGAACGCAACTATTTGACGGCCGAGCTGAAAGCGAGACCGTTTAAAATGCGATCCGAGGGTTTCTTTTTTACCGCCCGAGGTAAGCTAATAATTTTATGTCACCCCCTGAGGAGCTCGCCAGCGCAGTAGCATAGCACATAGCGACCATTGCTTAGTTTACGCAATCGCAGGCCAAGCGCGCTATGCCACTGCGCTAGCGAGTTTCTCCTCCTTTTTCCATCCTGTATAAAAGAACATCGAGGAGCTCGCTAGCGCAGTGGCATAGCGCGCTTGGCCTGCGATTGCGTAAACTAAGCAAATTCGCTAAGGCCGGTCATTGGATGGGTGACCAAAAATTTCTTATCTCGAGCTCCTCCGTGCTTCGGAAGGCACGTTAAGCCGTTGGTCCCGGCTGCATCAGCAGTCGTTAGTACCCACGAACCCGCACTGGGCCAGCGTGGTGGGTTATAGCCCAATCTCCCTATATTCTTCCATCCATAGGGAAGGCCCGTGCCCCAGCAGTGGGGACATTAAAGGGCTGGTGATGATGATGATGATAATAAAAGAACATTATTGTGTCCAGGCACCTTTTGAACTAGCCGTGTGGTGACCCCATCTCTCTCCCGTGGGTGTCGTACAAAGCGACTAAGATTAAAGTATAGATAGCAATGAGTAATGGGCAGCAGCATTCCTCTTATACCACCTAGCAATGTACTGCGAATTTCATACATACATAAATCATGCCTATATCCCCGGCAGTAGGCAGAGGTGAACTAGCACCCACGTTTCGCCAATTATGTTAGGACCTATGTAATAGGTGGCGAGCCTATTGCCATATATCGGGCACAAAAGTCGCAGTTCATTGCTAGGTGGTACAAGAGGAACGCTGCTGCCCATTCCTGATCCATCACTGTTTTATCCTTAGTCGCCTTGTACGACACCCACGGGAGAGATTTGGGGTGGTGACATTTGTATTCTACTCTGCCGTCACCACTTTATTTTTCTAACCACCAAAATCTTTGTGCTAATTTTTATAGGTTTAGTGTTGAAATTAAAATCGAATAGTTGATTTTCATCCTGTATAAGAGAACATTATCTTATGCTATGCACCTTTTGAACTTGGCCAGGTATGTCTTGTATTTATCCAGCCGCCGCTGGTGAGTCAGCGGCAAAGTGGTGATGATCTTTTCAGACTTGTGTATGCGGTCGAGGCTGCACAGCCTGCAAGAAATTGAAAAATCAAAATTCGATTGCTCAAACATCCATCGAAAAAAGAATATGCCAAGTTTCCAATTTACGGACTAACTGCCGCACTCAGAGAGGTCAATTAACTTTAATGAGTATTTAATGTCAAACATTTAAATTTCATTTAAATCTAGACCATAGATCCGGCAAGAATAGCGGCTAGTTTTGAATTGTCATTTTTTGACGTAAAGTACTCATTGACGTTATTTGACGTCTCTGAGTGCGGCAGAAAGAAAATAAAAAACAATTGCTGACGCGTTATTTGAATTTGGAAAATTACTACAGTACTACTACTGTCCCGGTCTTCTATGCTGGCCTGGGAGCGAACAAATAACGTAGAATAGGCCAGCCCCGACTCATCACATGTGTGTCGTAAAAGTCTACTAAGGGAGTTTGCCCGGTGTAGACCAATAAGCACCTTGGGGCACCCGAATGGTGGAGGGAAAACCACCAACAACAGCATACCCAAAGAGGGTTGGTGTCAGGCAGGCGGCCGGCTGTAAAACCTAAGCCAAAACTTTGAGCAGTATGCATTGGAATGTTGTCATTCCAATCACTCTCTCCGTTCATCGGTCTCTCGACATGGTGCGTTCCATCGCTTTTCTATACATTCATTCATCAGTAGCACCTTTACGGTGTGATGGATGATATGAATGAAAAGGGAGTGGATGGCTTGATGACGTCTGACTGATATGAATGGAAGAGGAAACATACTGCGCCGACCCCAGATAGACTGGGAACAGGGCAGGAAGAAAAAGAAGACTACAGTACTAGTACTACAGAAATGGTTGATCAGATAACAGTACGACCGTTCACGATAACAACAATGGAGTCAAACCAACAGTAGACCTAATTACTGTTGTGATAAGGCAGAACGTGATTAGCAAGTCCTGAATCACGATTACAAAGTTTCTGGCAGAACTCAGAATATAGTATATACAAGATCCATTGAGTTATAAGCTAGTAATAGTAGTTCAATGACAAGATCCGACGAAGTGCAGTCGGACCGCGGTCCCCGAGATATCTTCCCTTGATCGCTAACAATGCGGCATAAACCCGTGTCACAGCATAATTTTTCGTAAATGTTTGTTATCAATTTATTCTTAACTTATGACAAATGATGGACTTCTATACTATAAACACTTTATTTTAATACACGTAGCATAAAAAACTCAAATCCCGCGGGATATTTCGAGCGGCCTCAGTTGACTAAAGAGCCATGGGTAGGACTTCGCTTCCAGTAGGTAGGTAATAATAGAATAATCGCACTTCAATGTGCTACAGAGCAAAACAAACGTTCAAACCACGACTATAAAGAACATTTCACTTCGAACAAACCGCATTGAAGCAAATTGCAAACACGTGTAGTCCCTCCATCGTTTTACATAACAAAGGCATGACATGTGCATCTAGTTGCATAGCAAATATGACGTGGTGCATTGAAAATAGCTCTTGCTACAATGTATACAAAGTAGCCTATCAATTGACACCAAGAATGAGTCACAGGTGTTGTTATGACTTGCTTCCTAAAAGATTTGTTTACAATAAATTATTATTAACAAGCTCTGTACTATTTCGTGCCAGGGGCACGAAATAGTACAGAGGACGACACATTACTTGTTGGCAATTGTCATCATATTTCTGCATAAAAAAAAATTAACATCTGCAATTCCTTTTATGAGCCTATAAAGAATTAAATTGCATATCATACAAATACAATATTCACTTAGTGTCATCTGTTTATTTTCTGTGAACAATTATTCCTAGGTAGAACATTAGAATACTGTAGAATTCTGTAGAATATTACCAGTTTGAGAATTGTGTATCTACTAGAATCTGTAAAATGGCTCTGAATATATGTAAAATAATACTACTGCAGTGTTTCTGACATTTTTACAGACATTAGCACCAATGATGCTTAATGGAAGTCTCAACAGTTCCGAGTATGATGGGAGAGTGACTGGACTTCTTTCTATTCAGTTGCTTTATCAAACTCCTAAGCAGGGTAAGTGTAAAGTTTTTTTTTACTAACATAGTTTAAGGATATAGCTATTAGGATAATAAAAAAAGGATAAAAAAATTGTTCACCCCTGGATCTCTCCTGGACTCGTAGGGTAGGGTGGCTAAAGTTTAAAAATTACATAAACTATGAGGGATATAGGATAGTGCAAGATTGTCTGTTAACATATTACATTAATAGTGATCTGTAAATACCATCCCTAAAACAGATAACATATCTTTTAGTTACTGTCTTTTCAATACACACATGTCTTTTCTCGTACACAAGACAACATAGACGAAGCAAATGCAGTGTGTATGTGTTATAATTTATTTTATGATTTATATCCCATAGCTGTTTGAGAACTTACTCAACCACTATATGGAACTTTCCAGAACAATTCAGAGAAACTATACATTGTTCAGCAAACTGTAAGTCTTTCAAAGGATAATTCTTTTGAAGAAGAAATCTTACTGGTTACTGTAGAACAAGAACTTATCCTATCCTATTCATATCACAGTCTAATAAGCAATAGGATATAGTTAATACATGAGTGTAATTTGTCCTGTCTCTCTGGTATCTGTAATTAAAGTACAATGATATAATTGATACACAAAAATCACAAAAACAGCTCTAAGACTTATAGAATTGAGACCAGTCAAACACACGCAGAGTAATCGTAAACAAAGCCTATTGTTGTATATAAATAGGTTAAATACATCAGTAAACATACTAGACAAAGAACTGTTGCTATGCACGAAATACGGGGATTTATGACAAAATTTGCTACAAAATTAAAAGTTGTACACAGCCAAACGTGCTTTTGAAAGTTCTATGGGTGTAATACTCACTTATAGTATTTAAAAGCGTTAACAACTGCAAGAAAGTGCGCCCGCTCTTTAACTTCATCTATCTCTTCGTTTGCCGCCGCGTATGCCATAATTAATTATGGTTTGTCTTTGAAAAGTGGGTATCTAGTTAAAAACTTTTCAATCTTCCTTAACAGCACAGCAAATAAACTTAATTAGAGTATTTTTAAGGGAGAGAGCAAAATCAAAGTTGCCTTCGGATTCCGATCAGAACGTCTGTTTGACATTGAAAATTGACTGACTGACTGACAATTAAATGACATTTCTATTGTTATAATTTGGCTATAATAGACAACAGCGAACGAGCTTTACTTCATACAGGCAGAAATAGTACATGTATCTATTTCGTGAATTTGGTATTGAAATAATTTAACTACATAATAAAGAATTTATTTTACTTAATATTATTTTGATATCATTTTATTTACTGATTTATCGCACTGATATGCACAGATTTTGCTTCCTTTAAATACAGCAGCACGAGAAACGAAACGCCACTAAAATGTCGGAAAAAGGAATTGATCTGTGTTTGTCAACACTTTATTGATTTTTCAATTATTCGGAGAAATGTGCGTTAAGTTAGTTTTTATTAAACACTGAAACACAATAATTATATTAGACGACAAACACAGAATACGTCTGCTAAAACTTTTCAGTGTGAAGTTTCAATAACTAAAAAACTTTACTTGTTATTATAATTTTAAGTTTTGTTTAACTTTGCATATTTTGAATCAATATTAAAATGAGTTAAGTATTAATTCAAACAGTAACTTGTGTTTCCGATGTTAGTGCATATGTTTTAGGGTCACATTTGGACATTTACACCGCATTAAAAAAATCGATAAAATCCGCATAGCTGTCGTTGCTATGGACAAGTTTCATACCCATACAAGAGTTGTTTCATTTAAATAATTATGGAGAATAATGATTAACACGTTACTTCAAACACTAACAATGATGGAGGGTATATTATCTCAAAGGGTGACACCATTACTAAAATGTATTGTGTTATTCCTGTTTATATTCACTGCGAAAGTACTAACGTCGCGACCGCAAGAGTCACAGGACTATAGAAATGGCATACATCAATCGAAGCCGTCACATTACGTTAGAACATTTACCAAATACCATCACCGAAGAACAACCCAGTGGAACAATATCCATGATATGTACTGGCCAACGCAGGATCACCCAAAAAGCAAAAGAAGCATTGATACACTAGAATACTGGCCAGAAGGGTACATAGATCCAAAGGTTTCACAATACCACAAGCCAAGAACAATAAAGAAAAGAAGTGTCCCAAACTCAAATAACGATGCAGAGTACGCTCTCATAGCTAAAATTATAAAGAGAAGTGTTAGCGAACCAGCCAGTGGCACTGTTGGAGCAGAACTAAAAAGTTCTGATCAAATGGACTCCTCAGTTCAGTCTCATGATAGCAAGATTAAAACTTCTAGTTCTTTTGGAAAAGTTAATTATAACATCAAAAACCAACCAACTACAGACAAAAACATGAAAGATAAATCTGTAGAGACTTCAACAATTCCACCTATAATGTGTCTCTATAAACTGAACAAAGTTGCCATTAGTGTTACTCCATCTTATAATGATGATAAAAATGCTCAGTGGATGGTAGAGAACTACAGTCATGGTATGCTTCCATAAATTATTCTTAGGTCAAAATGTTATTAACATCTGATATGCTCACTGTTGCTTTCAACCAATAATACCACCTATTGTACTAATTTTTTATGTAGAATAATAGATACTTAAATGTTTCTAATATCTGCTATAAGAAGGGTATTAAGTTTATTTGCTCTGGTGTGAAAGAAAGGTTTGTTCAGGCCAACAAAAAACAAACTTGGTTATAGCTTTAATAATACCATGTAAAAACCTTTGTTTATTAATAAAATCACTCTTCAGGGTCTAATTTTGTGGCTTCTTTTGATATAACTGCATCCTTTTTCATCATAAGTTTTGATGTTGAATGTTGCTCATAAACACACTTTTATCAAATATTAGTATAATGGTATAATTACATACACTCATAAATCATCAAAACATTTGTCAAATAACCTAATTTGTAAGCAGGGAAGGCAGAGGGGATCTAACGTTTCGCAAATTAGGTTAGGTTCCATGTAATAGGGGGTGAGCCTTTACTGGGAATGTTAATATTAGTAATTTGCTAGATGATGCACCAGGAATGCTACTACGCATTCCTTCTTATATTCTAACTCTTAAATGTACATTTCAGATATTGGAGTAATATCAGAGACTACACTTTCTAATGGCGAGACATCACTAGTTGAGCAGTGTTCGGACACAAAAGCGGCTTGCTATACGTTGTGGCATCGCCACCAAGATGGGAACATCACTGTACTTGGCCAAGGTATGTCGGTTTAAGGCTCATTGGCAGATATTATCATCATCATTGAAAACCAGTTCAAACAATTAAATCAATTGAATGGTCAGATTGCTGGATATCGGCCAAGATATTTATGGAATTTACACAGATATTATATAGGATTTTTTTATTTGTCTAGTATCCAAAACACATGTGATTATGCTTCTTATTTGGGGCTGGATGATATGTGTGAGTGTGACAAATATTATCATTGTCATACTACCTTTAGCATCCTAATCATCACACCTTTAATGTTAACTGCTGGAGCGCAGGCCTTCCCTGTGAATAGAATAATGGACATTATTCCACATCCCACCTCGCCTTACGGATTGGTGGTTTAATCATCGACGGAGGATCTCGATACATTTTTGGTCACCCATCCATTGACCGGCCTTAGCGAACGTTCCTTAGTTTACGCAATCGCAGGCCGAGCGCTCTACACCGCTGCACCTTCCAGCTCTTTAATCACGATACAGGTTGTAAATGAATAAATTTGGTTTGATTTAGGAATCCAGTCGTGAATGAACCAATTTGGACAACCTTGGTTTAGGAATCCAGCTATGAATGAACTAATATGGACGACTTAGGTTTAGGAATCCAGTTATCAATGAACTAATTTGGACGACTTTGGTTTTAAAATCCAGTTAAGAATTAACTAATTCGGACGATTTTGGTTTAGGAATCCATTTATCAATAAACTAATTTGGACGACTTTGGCTTAAGAATTCCTTAATTGTTTTCCCAGGGTGCTGGCATTCGTCACAGCGCGAGGGCCAGAACACCTGTGACAAATGCACCCCCATTGACAAGATGCTGAGCACCAAATTCTGCTGCTGCACCCGCTCGTACTGCAACGCCGATTTCCGTGAGTTGAAAAAAAAAAACAACCTAAAAATTAATCAGGCAAAAAATCCACTAGGTTCGTCCCCTATTACATGGGACCTGATGTAATTGGCGAAACGTGGGTGTTGTGCACCTCTGCCTATGCCCCTCGGGGATAAATGGACGTGATTTATATGTATGTAAGAAATCCAAGTCTTATTTGCTGGTCTGGGAGCGACTAAATAACGTAGAATGGGCCAGCCCGACTCATCCCATGGATGTCGTAAAAGTCGAATAAGGTAGATGTCCTGATGTCGATGATGTAAGGTGGATGTCCGATGTAGACCAATAAGCACCTTGGGGCACCCGAATGGTGGAAGGCAAACCACCAACAACAGCATACCCAAAGAGGGTTGGTGTCAGGCAGGCAACCGGCTGTAAAACCTAAGCCAAAACCTAGAGCAGTATGTATTGGAATGTTGTCATTTCAATCACTCTCTCCGTTCATTGGTCTCTCGATCGGTCTGTCTCTTTTCTATACATTCATTCATCACTAGCACCTTTACGCTGTGATGGATGATATGAATCAAAAGGGAGTGGGTGGCTTGATGATGTATGGCCGATATGATAGAAGAGGAAACATACTGCGCCGGCCCCAGATAGACTGGGAACAGGTCAGACAGATGAATAATAAGAAATCCACGGCACAACTTATAATTTTTATATTATAAAACGCTATGCTGATTTCTGAGATTTGGTCCCAACAGAGCTACGCAATCAGCCGGCTGAAGCATGAATCAACTATAATTTTGTAAGATTTAATCCTATAATGTGGTTTTCACTTCCAGTGTCCCTGAAGGAAGAGACGGTGACCATAAAAGCGCAGTCCACCATGGACACCTCCAACCAAGGTCCCAACTACTCGCACGTGCTCGCGTCAACCATCCTGGCGGTGGCCGCGGTCGTGGTCACCGTGGCGCTCATCCGCCAACTCTACTGCAAGAGGGCGCGGGAGAAGCCCGAGTTGAGCCTCTCCGGGCAGATGGAGAAAGGTAATTTGGACTTTACGGCTGAAGGCAAACGGTTTGTTTTGCACCAGCAAGTAACCGCCTCCGTGGTCTGTGTCACCGTGGTGTTCATCCGCCAACTCTACTGCAAGAGGGCGCGGGAGTAGCCCGAGTTGAGCCTCTCCGGGCAGATGGAGAAAGGTAATTTGGACTTTAAAGCCTTAATTTTTAATGTTTTAGACAGGGAAGCTCTTGTCCTTCATCTCACCTGATGCTAACTGATGATAAGGGCCGAAAATGGAATCGAGCTCCACCTGGAACCCTCAACCACAGAGGGGCTGGCTATCACGCATTTCCGGAACACAATAATGCTGTTACATTATTATCATTATACAGATTTTTTTGTCTTAGATTTTGGTGGTTAGAAAAATAATTTCGAAAAATTATGATCTTGAGCCGGGAATCGAACCCGTGAAGTGTAAAGGTTAGAAGAATTTCGGCAAGTTAATTAGTATCTTGGGTGGCCGAGCGGTCAGGCACCTGCCCGGATAGCAGTGGACCTCTTGGCCAATACCCAGCAATCTGAGCATTCGACCAAGACTGCCGTCTAAATTAATATAGGGAAAATAATATTATTATATGTGTATTTGCATGATATACAACATCTAACAGAAATAACGCACACCTTGAATACTTCCTACCCATCCTAACATAGTCTTAAAAGTTCTATAATATTATAAAAAAATCGAAATTGTTATATTTTCTTTTTCTTGCTCCATTGAAATTGTTCGGCCAGTAATGCAAAATGTATTGAAAAATTCACTTTGCAATTTTGATTTTTTGATATCACTATATTCTTGAATCGGACGGAACCCTTCATACGCGAGTCCGACTCGCATTTGGCGGGTTTTTTTTTAAATAATTTTATGCTTGTTTGTTCTAGGAGATATAATGGGAAGCGGCCCGGACGCGTTGGCGACCGGTCTCCTGTGCGTTGACAACCTCACGTTGATTGAACACATAGGTGAGTGATCAATCATTGAATAGCAGGGAAAGGTAAAAGCGGGCATACTGCCTAAAGCTAATAACACACAAACACATTGTCTGTTTAACGAGTTTTAACATAACTCTAAATATTGAATAATAAATAGTTTTATTTTGGGGTTAGAAAAAGAATTTCGAAAAATTATGATCTTGAGGCGGGAATCGAACCGTTCGATTCCCGCGGGTCGAAATTCTTTTTCTAACCCCAAAATCTTTGTACTAATTTTTCTAACATTTATATAATGTTAAAATTAAAATCGAATAAAATAGTTTTATGTCACCCCCTGACCATAAAGTGGACGTTTTCGCCCCCTACGCGTACGACCTAGAATGTACAAGCCTCGACTCATCCAGTGGGTGTCGTAAAAGTCGACTAAAGAGGATTGTCCGGTGTAGACCAATAAGCACCTCGGGGCACCCGAATGGTGGAGGGCAAACCACCAACAACAGCATACCCAAAGAGGGTTGGTGTCAGGCAGGCGACCGGCTGTAAAACTTAAACCAAAACTTTGAGTATGGATTGGAATGTTGTCATTCCAATCACTCTCTCCGTTCATCGGTCTCTCGGCATGATCCGTTCTGTCTCTTTTCTGTACATTCATACATCACTAACACCTTTCTAGTGGGATGGTTTAAATCAAAAAGGAGAAGAAGTATGAAAGTAATTTCTAACGAATAGGCAGGAGAATTCCTCTTATACCACGTAGCAATATAATGCGATTTATGTGCCCGATAGAGTGCTATAGGCTCTCCACCTATTACATGGGATCTAGCTTATCTGGCATAAAGTGGGTGTTTAATGATATTTTACATTGCCGATTTGTATTATTCACCTTCTCCATTTTCTGTTTGTTTGTTTGTCTTCTGCCTTTTATGTATGTATGCTGCTTGCATGTAAATACAGTTTTTATCTGTCTATCTAATAATCCTCTGCCTACCCCTGCGGGGATATAGGCGTCATGTATGTATGTATTTTTGTGAAAGGTCAAGGCAAGTTCGGCTCAGTATGGCGGGGCACCTTGGGTTCGACGCCTGTAGCCGTCAAACTGTACTCGAACGCGAACGCGTGGCAGAAGGAGGCGGCGGTGTATGCGCTGCCGCACATGTCCCACCCCAACATCCTCAAGTATTACGGTAAGTGTTTCAGGGGGGGAGTATAAGGGTCTTTTACACCGATACGCGACGTGACGATGCTTGAAGAGACCAGGGGGCCTACCGCCTAACTCTATTGCTGATGATAGCTTTAAAGCAATGTACTGCTAACGGCTATAGCAGTCATCCTGATTTTTTAGGCGGTACGGATTTTGTGCCAAATTCATACAAAATAATTTGGTGATCATTCGTTCAAAGCTATCGCTAATAGTTTAGGTACATTTGGTGCGAAAAGACAGCATGACGTCATAAACTATAGCTTTTGCTTTAGCAATCGAGTTAGGCGGTAGGCCCCCAGGGCCCGTAGCCAAGTGGCAATCGTTTCATAACGGTAATGTTCGTCGCGCGAAGACGATTTTGGTCACGTCACGACGACTCACGTCAAATCCCATACATTTTGCTTTGTCGAACTTCGTTATCTTTGTCGGTATGTTACTTTGTCTAGGCCCCTAGGTTTCATACTTTTCTATTCTACGCGTTCGAATAGATAAACCACTTGGCTAGGCTCTCAGTGATTTTGCGCTTTAAGGCGCGATACGCAGCGAGGCATTTCGAGGCACAGCGCTGCGTGGTGCAATGTATTCTGGATTGTTACAATGGAATGTGTACTTATCTTTTCGTGTAGTAAATAGAGTGAAATTTTTAGTTGCGCAATTAAAATGTGCGCGCAGCGTCGCGTCGCGTTGCGTCTTGGTGTGAACTGGCTCTTAAACGTGTGGCGACGTCACAACTACGGCAGATTGAGTTAACGCCCTTGCTTACCTACATGGGAGAACAAAAAAAGTCCAATTATAACCTGTTTTTATTTTTCACAGCGCAAACGCCAGTTGGTCACTTTTGACAAGTTATTTTTTTTTTTTTTTTAATTTATTTAGGATTACAAACAATTACACACTTATGCTATACAAAAAGCTGATGTTAAAAAGTATTACTTAGAGTGCAATCAGCACCGTAATCCTCAGATTATTGCATACAAAAATAGAAACACATTACTACCTACCTACCTACCTATTAATTTCTAATAATCACTCTAATGACATCATAGGTAATCACAATTTTCATACAACTGCAGTGAAACATTCTAAATTATGAATGTCGTAGTTCCCTATTTCATAAAAAAAAAATTATAATTGTAAGTACCTACCAATAGTATATTAAAATTTTATGTATAACTACATAATATTTATTTATTTTTGTACACTTTTATTGCACCCACTTATCTTATCTGCGCATATAGGTAATTATTGTAACCTACTTACTATTTTATTTCTAAATGAACCAAACGACAAAGCGAATGGATCAATATCACCAAATTTGTTGTTGTATGACGACAGAATTCTATAAAGTGGTGCGCGACGTCCAGCATTCGTGATGACGTGTCCCAGATAGAATAGCTTGTGTCTATACATTGAGCGAATACGTACCGAGCTACTAGGAATTCGGTATCGAATATAATCTGTTAGATCACTGCAATCAAAATTACCATGTAGAATTTTGTATATTTTTCTCGATAGTCTAGCTATCTGACCATTCAACCGAATCGGCGGTCGGAAAACGTTTTAGTTTTAGTAGATACCAAGATACCAAGGGCGATAAAACGGAGAATGTCTCAGATCGCATTTAATCGATAAATATGCGATCATAATTTTATGCCACCCCCAGACCAGGAAGTGGGATTATCCGTACGAGTAGCGGCCGGAATAGTCCACTTTATATGGTCAGGGTGGCGTAAAGCTGTTTTTTGGGCTAATTTTTTTTGCTCGTCTCCAGGCAGCGACACCAGGCCCAGCCTGACCGAGGGCGGCCGCGAGCAGCTGGTAGTGCTGGAGCTGTGCGCTGGAACACTCCGCTCCAGGCTGGAGAGGGGCGCCGTGACTTGGCTGGAGTTCGCCACCATCGCCCACGGCGTGGCCTCGGCGCTGGCCCACTTGCACACGCCGAGTGAGTTCGGGCTTCTTGTTGTATTCTCCCGCGGCGCCATTTTTTAAATGATGTCTCTAAGGTGTTTTTATATAAATCACGCCTATATCCCCGAAGGGGTAGGTAGAGGCGAACTAGCACCCATATTTCGCCAATTATGTTAGATCCCATGTAATAGGTGGCGAGCCTATTGCCATTTAACGGGCACAAAAGTCGCAGTACATTGCTAACCTAGGTGGTATAAGAGAAACGCTGCTGCCCATTCCTAATCATATTCAGATTTATCCTTAGTCGCCTTGTACGACACCCACAGGAAAGATTTGGGTTTGTGTTTTCATAATCATAAAAAGTAATCGATATTTGTCTTAGGGTCTGGATAGCTTACTTGGCAGTTCAATTGACACCTGATTCATATTACAAGTGTCAAATTATCTGCCGAGTAAGCTATACAGAACTTACCCGTCGATTGTGAAACAGACCAGACAAATCTTGAAGTATAATAAAATGAAATTTACTGCGCACTGAAGACGTCAATTGACGTTAATGACTTCATGCGAAAAAATGACAATCAAAACTAAACACATAGACCCGGCAAGAATAGCCACAAAAAATTTTAATTTGAAAGTTTGAAATGTTTTGTATTCAGTACTCACTAACGTTAATTGACATCTCTGAGTGCGGCAGTTAGAATGCAAATATGTCAAATATAAATTCAGCCGTTCATTGTTTTAATAACAAAAAATCCAAATTTTTTTTTTATTTGTATTTCTTGAAGAAAAAAAAAAGTAAATTTTTCTCACCATATTGACGTATCACAACACCCGTTGTGCAGTGGGCAGCAAGCCGTGCGTGGTGCACCGCGACGTGAACAGCAACAACGTGCTGGTCACCGGCGCGGGCCAGGCGAGGTTGGCCGACCTGGGCCTGGCGCAGGCGCTGCATGCGAAGCGGGACAAGCAGCCCAGCCGCATCACGGAGGTCGGTAGTGGGGATACACATACATGATCATGCTTTCACTGGGTGTCACAGAGAGGTGTAGTCATATTTAAAGGGGCTATTCGGGTCATCACGGTGGTCACGTCGAAAGAATGGATGAAAGGAGAATGACAAAAAGGATTTACATGGCGAAAATGAATGGAGAAATGGCAAGGGGAAGGCCTAGGCGGATCTTTCATAATCAAATTGAAAGTCTATTGAAAAAGGGCCAGGTCAAGAGTACCCGAAACCGACGGGCATGCATGAAGAGATTGATGAGATTGGATGAAGCGAAAGAAGTATGTAAGGATCGTAGCAAGTGGAAGGAAGTGATCTCTGCCTACCCCTGTGGGAGAAGGGCGTGACGTATGTATGTATGTATGTATGTATTCGGGTCATCAAACTGAACAACTTTCGCTAAGGGACCATAATCGAAATGGCCGACCTAGGGCTGGTGCAGGCGTTGCATGCGAAGCGGGACAAGCAGCCCAGCCGCATCACGGAGGTCGGTAGTTAATGATATACATTCAAAACCGGATATGTCATCATCATCACCAGCCCTTTAATGTCTTCCCAATGGATGGAAGAATATAGCGAGATTGGGCCTTAAACCTTCACGCTGGCCCAGGGTTGGTGGGCATTGACGACTGCAGATGCAACGGGGACCAACGGCTTGACGTGCCGACTGCCTACCGAAGCACGGAGGAACTCGAGATTTTTTGGTCTCCCATCGAATGACCGGCCTTAGCGAACATTGCTTTGTTTACGCAATCGCTAGCGAGGTCCTCGCTGAGGCTGAGGTATTGCACGAGTTCTCCACCCCGCAGGAAGGTCGCGCACGAACCGGTCGGACTGTAAGTCACGTACTAGTCCGCAAGAAACTTATACGCGGCTTCTCTTATTAAAACAACCACCTGATCCGAAATTTTGTCAAAATGAGTCAGAGTAAAATTTAGTTGGTAAGAAAAAACATGCTTTTTCCTTACAAAATCCCACTTCCTGACCAGGGGGTAACATAAAACATCACCCATCTTACCTCGGGCGATAAAAACGAAAGCCTCAGATTGCATAATTATCAGTCAGTAGTCTTTGTTTTGTGGCATTCATTCTTGTTATATAATTAAATTCAAATAATTTATTGCATACCATGTTTATGGATAGGTGATAATACAAATCTATAATCAAATCTAATCAATAGTCAATCTATAATCAAATGTAAATCTACAAATTGTTTATCGTTTATTATAATTGATTATTGTTAAACCGTGTGCCGGTAGGCGGGCACCCTGCGCTACCTGTCCGCCGAGGCCCTGGAGGGCGCCCAGCCCGTTCATTAACACCGAAACACGATATGATATAACTTTTTTTATAAATTTTAACGGCTCTGGCTTCAAGGCCTCTTAAGCCAAACTTAACAAAATATTCCTCTATATTATTCTTTCTATCAAAATGTTAACATCTTCTGCATCTTCACCAAAATATGATATAGCCATTTATCGCTTTGAGCTGTCAAAAATCTATGGAGTTTTAAAGGTTCAACGCGACAGTTGGCTATATTACATCGTGTTTCGCTGGTCATGCTAGGCGGGCGGCACTGTGTCAAAATGTAAGATTTGGATGGACATGACGTCTCGCAGGCGGGCACCCTGCGCTACCTGTCCCCCGAGGCCCTGGAGGGCGCCCTGGACCTGTCGGGCGCGCGCGCCGCCCTGTGCGCGGTGGACGTGTTCGCGCTGGCCCTGGTGCTCTGGGAGGCACTCAGGGTGGCCGCGGGGGGTGCTTACGCGCCGCCCTACCACGACACGCTGCCGCCGCGGCCCACGCTGCATCACGTGCAGGTAAGTACCGATTCCAAGTAGACGATGACATACGAAAGCAGGTAGTATAGGTCCGGATTTACCGCTTCAAAGGCCATAACCCACACTAACCTATAGCTTGTAATGCCGAAACTAAAATGCTACTTTTTTTTACTTGTGCTAGGTACTATTTCATAACTATTTTTTAGCGTTGTCAAAATTCGTTTTCATTGAGATTTCAAATATGTAGATTCCAACTTGAAGCACACAATGATTTTTGATAGTTCAAAGCGATAACTGTGTTAAAACATAAAGTATCTCGAGAAATAAAATTAAACATAAAAATTATAATGTTGATATATTGAAAGACAACAAAAGACAAAACGACAGAGAATACATCAAAATTTAAATAAAATATTTAAAAGTTTTCTTTTGTGCCAAAGAACTAATAAGGTTACTTTGAACACTTCAACACTGCCCCTTACTCTAACATGTATGCAACTAAATAATTAAAAACAGAAATAAAATAATGTTAAGTATTACATGTAAGAGTAAAAACAGTAAAATAATAAATTAATCTAACCCTAAGCACTTTACAAAAGTTTCGTGTTTTATCCTTGGCAAAGCTTTAGTTAAGAGATCTGCTTCTAATTCTGTGCTTGATGTATACTTCAAACACACTACATTTCGTTCAACACATTCACGAATGAAATGATGTTGAACATCAATATGTTTAGTTCTCCTAAAACATTCATTTTCAACCATAGTTAAGGTACTTCGGTTATCGTTATAAATAAGGATAGGTTTCAATACCGACTGTGACTGTTTCCTACAACTTAGCTCTAACAAAAAATTCTTAAGAAATTTGGCTTCTTTTACAGAACTACCAAGAGCATAGTACTCGGCCTCAGTACTGGAACATGCTACATTTTGTTGTTTATGACTGTGCCAATTAATGATATTATGACCATATCTAGTTATAAAACCAGAATAAGATTTTCGGTCATTTGTATCCCCCGCCCAATCTGCGTCGGATGAAATTTCGACACTTTGACTACCTCTTCTGAAATTCAGTCCGTAGCTTATTGTTCCTGACAGATACCGTAACACTCGCTTCGCTGCTACCCAATGCGTCTCATCATAACAAGTGTTATATTGACTCAGCTTACTGCAGGCAAAAGCGATATCAGGACGGGTGCACACTGCAAGGTACATTAAACTTCCAATAAGTTCCTGATATGGGAATCTTGAGTCAACTTTGTCTGCTTTTGGCAAATTAAAATTAACTTCCATAGGAGTTGCGACTTTGTGACAATCTTCCATTCCAAATTTTTTTAAAACATTTTTAATGTATTCGCTTTGCGACAACTTTAAAGTCCCTTGCTCTTTATTCCTTTCCACTTTCATGCCTAATGCCTGTTTGACGGGTCCAAGTAATTTAATTTTAAAATTTGAACTGAGCAAATCATACAGACTTTTCTTTTCAATATTATTTGAACTAAAAATGAAAAATCATCAACGTATAGAGCAATAATGACATTATCTTTATAGTAAACACATTTCTCACTCATTACTTGTTTATAACCACTATTAACCAAAACTTTGTGAACTTTTTCATTCCACTTTCTACTAGCTTGTTTCAGTCCATATAAACTTTTCTTGAGTAAACAAACTTTGTTCTGCCCCTCAATCACAAATCCAGGTGGCTGTTCCATATATATGCATTCATTAAGGTCTCCATTTAAAAAGGCTGTGTTTACATCAAGGTGTTCAATGTCCATATCATTTTCAACTGCTATCGCGAATAATAAACGTAATGTGCTATGTCTGACAACTGGAGCAAACGTCTCTTGATAGTCGATGCCATACTTTTGTGTAAAGCCTTTTGCGACTAAACGGGCTTTATATTTTTCTAAGTTTCCACTAGGGTCTACTTTTTCTTTAAAAACCCATTTGCATTTAATGACATTTCCAGCTAGTGGTCTATCAATCAGTTACCAGACACCATGCGAAATGAGTGAATCAAATTCGTCCTTCATTGCTGTTAACCATTCATCAGCTTTTTCACTTTTCAATGCTTCATGATAGGTTCTAGGTTCATTTCGTCCCGAGAAGGCTAATTCAGAAAAATAATTTATTTCATAGTCCTTATGCCACATAGGAGGACGACGATCACGTACAGGTCTTGAAATCTCTGCTGATTCTTCATGTGAAACATACTGATCTGCTACAGAGTCCTGTTGAATATCATTCAAAGAAGATACATCTCCTTCCGGCTCATCAGATGACACTATCTCTTGACTATTTGATTCTACAATCAAATGATCTAGAACATCAGAATTATTAGAATTGTCATTCAATGTAGGACATTCGGGTTCATTTATAATAGTATTTATGGTAGAGTTTATATTATTTGAATTATAAAATTCAATGTTATTTAACACATCAATGTTGTCAATATGTTTATCAGTTTTGAACTTAATGCCATTAACAT
Source organism: Cataclysta lemnata (assembly GCA_963931975.1). NCBI lineage: Eukaryota > Metazoa > Arthropoda > Insecta > Lepidoptera > Crambidae > Cataclysta > Cataclysta lemnata. Next base: position 10,179,575 of record OZ008359.1, read on the forward strand.
TTTCAATGAATTCAACAGAACGAGCTTTAATCACTTTAGTGCCATCAGCTGGATCACCAAGTCTATAACCTTTGGTATGATCACAACAGTATGGATCACTATTTAGGAAATATTATTTCGGTAACTCAAGAGCTCTCTGATATTGGCTGCTCAATTGACGATGAGGAATTAGCAGAATTGATGCTCGTTGGTTTACCTGCCGAATTTGATCCACTAATTATGGCCATTGAGGCCGCAAATTCTAAACTTACTTCTGATTTTGTCAAATGTCAACTCATACAAGGCGAATTTAAGAGAGACGCGACGACTTCTTTGAATAATAATGAGAAATTGCTTGCGACTAAAACTAAATTTGTACCAACATGTCACAATTGTCAGCAAAAAGGACACATAAGACCTAAATGTCCGAAATTGAAGAAGCAATTTAAGAAGAATAATTGTAATTCTGTTCAAGAAGCGTCATCATCTAATAAGGGAAGTGAAAACTCTTCATTATTTTCTACAGAAACTGCCTTAGTTAGTAACAGTTCTTGTGATAATAATAGCTGGATCATAGACTCTGGTTGTACTAGTCATATGACTAATCGTAAAGACTGGTTAATTAATTATTCTCCTAATATAACTTCTGAGATCACTACTGCTAATAATGATAAGATTTTTAGTGAAGGCGTAGGTAATGTTAATGTAGCGCTAAATAATAATATTGTTAAAGTTATTAGTAATGCTCTATATGTACCCAAAGTAGCTGCTAACCTTTTATCTGTGAGCAAAGCAACAGCAAAAGGCTATATTTTGGTATTTGATTCTAATAAATGTCATGTTTATAGGAACAATGATGTACGTGTGACTGGTTCCTGTGAATTTACAGCTACTAATGTGAACGGTATCTACAAACTTGACCAAGAAAACCAAGGACATAGTACCGGTACTGGATGTAACTCTTTCTTAACCAAGACTGATTCATTAAATTTATGGCATCGACGTCTTGGACACCTTAGTTTAAAAGGTATGTTACTTCTTCGAGATAGCTTAGCGAGTGGAATTACATTTTCAAATGGAGATTTAAATCCATGTACTCCCTGCATCGAAGGAAAACAGAAGAGCAAATCTTTTCCTCGTGGTCAAGCACATAGAAGTGTCACAAAATTAGATTTAATCCACACCGATATTTGTGGACCAATATCAGTAGATAGTTGGAGTGGTAGTCGTTATTTTATAACGTTTACTGACGATTTCAGTAGAAAAACATTTATTTATTTTCTCGATCGCAAAGATCAATTGACAGTTTTGAATACGTTTATAGAACAAAGATTTTGGGGTTAGAAAAAGAATTTCGAAAAATTATGATCTTGAGGCGGGAATCGAACCCGCGTCCGCTGCTATCCGGGCAGGTGCCTGACCGCTCGGCCACCCAAGACACTTAAGATCATAATTTTTCGAAATTCTTTTTCTAACCCCAAAATCTTTGTACTAATTTTTCTAACATTTATATAATGTCAAAATTAAAATCGAACGTTTATAGAATTTAAAAATCTAGTAGAAAATCAAACTAATCTTAATATTATAATTACAGACGCCTTCGAGTTTTTCAATGTGTACACTCGAACCAGTACTTACGACAAATTGTCCCATATTCATATTATTTGAAGTACCTGACGTAGTTGGCTCCGACATTTGTCATAAATTATTGGTCACGTTTACTCACAAAATTATAATTAGAATAATAATATTTTCGAGACTTAAATTAATGGCCCATAACCAATGTTAAAACATAAAGTATCTCGAGAAATAAAATTAAACATAAAAATTATAATGTTGATATATTGAAAGACAACAAAAGACAAAACGACAGAGAATACATCAAAATTTAAATAAAATATTTAAAAGTTTTCTTTTGTGCCAAAGAACTAATAAGGTTACTTTGAACACTTCAACAAACTGGTCGTATCATATCGTGTTTCGATGGTCAGGCTAGCAGTCAAAAATCATTGCTTCCAAGGGGGTGTCGCGATGACTAAGGCATTGTCGTGATAGAACTCGATTGCGCGATCATCGCGCGAGTTGCTCGTACCAACGCGCGATCAAACCTATTGAACTCGAATAGGTGTCCTACGTATGTACTCGTTCACGCGATGGTTCTAATGGAGCGGCTAAAGGTCCGTTTATATCGACCTCGTGCTCTGGGAGGCACTCAGGGTGGCGGCAGGGGGTGCCCTACGACGACACCCTGCCGCCGCGGCCCACGCTGCATCCCGTGCAGGCGGGTACTAACTACCCGGTTAAAATATCTGTAGACCAGCCCGGCTATAGTATAGGAACGAGTTTTCCCTTCCCCCCGCATCACCCGCCCCCGCCAACATCCAGAGCGCCCCGTCCCGGCCACCGCCCCTCATACCGCAGGAAGGTCGCGCACGAAAATGGCGGACTAAAGACAAGTGGGTGCTTTTTTTTTCCATATAATAGGTATAACATGGCCAAACCACATGTGTCCAGTGCACAAACATTGTCGATAGTTTCGCGTTCACCACTAAACAATAAATTTGACGTTTGCTCTTGTCAATTTATATACTCTTTATTGCACTTGAAAAATACAAAATTTAGTATCCGAGATTTTTTTTTAAATAGACTTTAGTTTCAGTAATCGCAGGCCGAGTGCGTTAATCCACTGCGCTATCGTGCTATACATACATACATACATAATTCACGCCTATATCCCCAAAGGGGTAGGCAGAGGTGAACGAGCACCCACTCTTCGCCAATTATGCTAGGTCCCATGTAATAGGTGGCGTGCCTATTGCCATTTATCGGGCACAAAAGTCGCAGTACTTTGCTACGTGGTAGGTATAAGAGGAACGCTGCTGCCCATTCCTCATCACTGATTTATCCTTAGTCGCCTTTTACGACACCCACGGGAGAGATTTGGGGTGGTGACAATTGTATTCTACTCTGCCGTCACCACTCGGCCACGGTCGTGCTATACTAGTGTAAAAACTAGCTACTGCTCTATTGAGTATGTGCACTAATGCACACACACACTGTTCGTACAATGGGTGGTGGCAAAGTAAGAGGAAGAATATGGCCACGGTCCAAGTGACCCATAGACAAAATAATAGTTTTAAATTTATTTTATCCTTGGTGCTACCAACTGTATGGAACTAACAATGGATGTTCCCGTCCACAGACGGTGGTATCCCGGAACAAAGTGCGGCCCCCCCTGCCGAAGGGGCCAGTGTCTGAAGCGAGAGCCCTGAAGATAGCCGCGGACACGTGCGAGGAGTGCTGGGACCACGACGCCGAAGCTAGGTACGGAACACTTAGACAGTCATCATATTAAAAAAAAAGAATGATCAAAATCGGTCAATAAACGATGGAGTTTCGCGGGCACGCACATAAATAAAAACATACGGGTACGAATTGAGTAACCTCCTCCGTTTTTTCGTTGGTTAAAAAATGGACTAAAGTAAGTCATGGTTTAAATCTGATGCTGTCACTTTTATTTGCTGAGTAAAAAACAGAGTCAGCATCAATTTTAAACTATGGCTAACTTAAGTCCATGTTTTATAATAGGGGTGGGAGTCGTTCAGTTTGGTCACAAAATATCACAAGGGGGGGGGGGGGGATATAATGAGTTGATGAGATATGACTTGTAAATTTTTTTTTAAGCTTGTTTTAAGATTCCAGTGAATATTTTTTTTGTGTAAACCAACTTGTAACCCTTATGTCTGGTTGGACTGTTATCAAAATGTTTAATATTCCAAATATGTATAATCAGATTATACCTGTATTTAAAGATAGTATTCTAAAAATTCCATTATACTTTGTACTATTATTAATAATATTTTTTTTAATAATAATAATATTAATATTAATAATTTATTTGCCAAAAATACGGTACATAAGGTCTTATAAAATAACATTGAGTATCTCATATTTATTACTAAAAAAAAATACGCGTGATTTTGGGTATGGGGGAGGGGGAGGTAGTCAAAAACACACAGATAAATAATGTTCTCTTTATATTTGAGATTAAAGTAGCTTGTATTTTGGAAGTTGGAGATTTGTGATGAAACGTCGGGATGATAAATAATATGTTACATACATACAAAAATCACGCCTATATCCCCGAAGGGGTAGGCAGAGGTGAACTAGCACCCACGTTTCGCCAAATATGTCAGGTCCCATGTAATAGGTGGCGAGCCTATTGCCATTTATCGGGCACAAAAGTCGCAGTACATTGCTGGGTGGTATAAGAGGAACGCTGCTGCTCATTCCTCATCAATGATCTATCCTTAGTCGACTTGTACGACACCCACGGGAGAGTTTTGGGGTGGTGACTATTGTATTCTACAATGCCGTCACCACACGGCATAAATAATATGTTGACATCCGTAATACACACGAGTTACATGATTTTCAAAGCAAAATTAAATAATGGCACAGTGAAGTCACAGAATGAAATCCGCCTCCTTGCTCGTCAGGTTGACAGCAGTCTGCGTGGAGGAGAGGATGGCTGAGTTGAAGCTGATGCTGCAAGCCCAGGGTCCCGTGATACACGACAACAAACTGCACCCTACCCCACCGGGTAAGTGAAGAAATAATTAAATTAGTATTTTGACACAAATACCTACCATCTAGCCCAGACGTCGGCTACTTTGGGCTAGATTCTAGCCGAATACTGAAACGCTACTCAAAGTTTGAGTCCTGCTTAACATTTAAGGCTCGAGTTCACCAAAACGTAAACAAGCGATTAAAACATAACCGTTAGTTTTTGACTGTTAGTTTCTATACGATAAAATGCCAAAAACCGACGATTAAATAATAATCGCCTGTTTAAGTGTTAGTGAACTCAAGCCTTAGTATTGTCAAAATTGGCGTTTTTCCATACAAATTCTGACAGCTGTTGTCCACTTTACTTTATAAGGCTCTTCACCAACACGTAATAAATTTTTCAACACAATTGCTCGTAAATTGATTCTTAAAACACCGTTTTAAAGTCCATAATGCAGCATATTATGCACTCGTGCATAATATATTACGTACTAGTGCGTAATAGTATATTTTTTAATTCTTTTTTTTTTTGTTAAATTCTCCCTATATTTTTAGGGAAGTATAGGGTCTAGCCCATACAGCCATGTCTTTAGTATATATAATCTGTATTCATGTGTGTGAAATAAATAAAAATGAAATTAATTTTACGTTAAAAAAGGGATGTCACACATTTTAACGCATCTAGGGAGTGCTCGGCGCGAATTTAATGGTAACAGAGTTCATGATGGCGACTGATCAGGTGGTGAAAACCACTATAAAATTCTCAACAAACACATCACGAGACTTATTTTCAATAATTCCTCATAATTGAATGACAACACAGTGCCTTAAGCATCAAAATAATACGACTTTCATTGCAAAATCCACTCTGAAACAATTTTTGAATTAATGAAAAAATTCTGACTGTCACCATTGAAACGCGCAAAACACTCCAAAGTTTATGCATATTGAATATGTCTATGAACATTAATTATTTTTACGACTATTAAATTATTTTAGAGTTAAGATGATAAATCAACATATTATTCCATGTTTATAAAACAAATTAACTTCACTATCGTATGTAGAAACACTATTTATTTAAATTTTTTATTTTGCTGCTTCGGATGCACAGCCTGTTTTTTGTGCCTTTTGAAAGTCGTCATATTTGTTTTATTAAAATAATTATATTGTGTCAGAGTGATGTTTACTGTTCAGCCGTGTGGTGACGGCAAAGTAGAATACAATTGTCACCACCCCATATCTCTCCCGTGGGTGTCGTACAAGGCGACTAAGGATAAATCAGTGATGAGGAATGGGCAGCAGCATTCCTCCCTATACCATCTAGCTATGTACCTACTGCGACTTTTGTGCCCGATAAATGGCAATAGACTCGCCACCTATATATTACATAGGACCTAACATAACTGGCGAAACGTGGGTGCTAGTTCACCTCTGCCTACCCCTTCGGGGATATAGGCGTGATTTATGTGTGTGTGTGTGTGTGTGTGTGATGTTTACTGTTAAAAAATGTGTGGTAATAAGTGTCTACGGCGATAAACAATATAAAGATTTTGTAAAACTAAAGTGCATTTTATAAGAAAGGCGATGAGCATTTTCGTGGTCGATCTAACTCGTCAGTCTCCATAAATAGGCTGTTAGTGTACATTTGTCGCCAAAATCTCCCAAAATGCATTAAAACGTGATACATTCTCGTTTTAATGCGATTAATACTTAAGAAAGTAGACTACATCAGATGAGGCTGTATTTGTGGCTCCCTTTGCCGTCCCTAGTAACAAGGAGAATTAAAAAAGAACAAAAACCAAACTTGTAGGCGCCATTTTCCGTAATTATTTGGTAAAGTTAATAACAATACAAGATTGTTTTTTCCTCGCAATTCTGTTGAAAAATGTCGTATGCAACTCGTATGCATTGATCATTACACACTCAGCTTCCTTACCGCGCTCGCCTGCGGCTCGCGCTTGCAATAATGCTTCGTATGTAATGACCAATGTAGCATACTCGTAGCATAATATACTAAAGCGATTAAAAAGTGACAGACATATAGTAAAAATGTCAAAAACCGTTCTTTAAATAATAATCGCCTGTTTAAGTCTTGGTGAACTCGGGCCTTACCCCCCGAATAGTTATACGCTACTAAAGTTTTGAGTACTGCCTAGGCTGGCGCTCACCAATGCTTAGCCTGGACATCACCAACACTTAAATGGGCTTGTTAAATCGCATGTTTTACGTGTTGGTGAACTCGGGCCTAAGTTGTATTTCAATTTTTTTCCCGCAGAATTCTTCTCTCCTCCCGAGGTGGACAAGAACTCGAACTGCACCAGCTCCCAATCCAATAGTGAAGCATCAGCTCCCCTTCTAGACCGCGCTCTTGTCGGTCGCAACGCTTGCATAGAACGAAACACCCACCACACCCAAACACACACCGTGCAACTCATCCACAAGAGCCTGAAGGACATCACCCAGGAAACTAGGCCTAGAGACGAGAATATCCCGGTAGCGAGAAGGGTGGTCGAACCAGAGAGGCTTAACGAAATCCGCTCCTACCCTAGACCCCTAGAGTACGTGCAGAATGACGTCACTTCTTACGAAGACCGCGCGCCTAAAACCACCAATCTCCAACAAGATGTGGTGGAGAAACCTAAGTGGGGATTGAAGAGGTTCCTCCAGCGGTTACACAAGAAGATGGATACGGAGGTTAAGCTAGTGCCGGAGACGGTGGATGGTAGAACGCGGACGTCCATCGTAGCCAAGTGTAATAACTATGACAGGCCTACTGATTTGGTCATCGATCAGGAGAGGATGTATCAGTTGGAGGGACCGACGCTATCCCCGCCTAACCGCACCCTCTCTCCTACAATGATGATCGAATCCGACCTCAACAGGGGAGGAAGCGTCTTCGGCTTCAGAGAGATGCCGACTGAAGCCGAGCCGAAAGGCCAGATCTTCGCGGTGATAGTGCCGAAGGCGAAGCCGAGCAGCGACGATAGCATCGGCAAGTTCACCAGCTCGAGCTCGATTAAAGCCAGTTCGGAGTCTGAGGATTCTACCTTGAAGAAGCGGTTGAGTGTAGACAATAGGAACAGCTCAGGTAGGTCTTCTAGAGCTAGCATTAACTTGGAATTGCAGTATATAGGTCAGACGGAGGCTTTTGACAGTCCTTTTGACCTGAATTCCGACTGCTCCAGTAGCGAAGATGAGCATCTGATGTTGCTATCGGAGAATGGTGGATCGAAGATCACAATGCAAGCTGTTCCCAAAGATTTGGACAGGAGACGCTTTCAGAACGAGGTCCTGAAAGAGTCGACGCAGGTGGCTGACTTTGGGTTCAACAGACACCCGAGCAAGTACGCGAACTTCGATAACGAACACAGTTATTCTAACGATAAGGAGAACTTAGGGTACAGTGGGGATAACCCGGTATATCTGGCCGCTTTGAACGGGGATATAGATGTGGAGCCCCGCTCTCCAAAACCTAGTTTGAAGAGTTTAGCTATCAGGAGACAGCATTCCTTAGAACAGGTATCCGAGATCTTCACATCATCCGCTGATATTCACCTACTTAATCCGGCCGGTCGGGTGAAAACCCCGGGTGATTTGCCAGTGGCAGTGAGGAAGGCGAGAAGGGATAGGGCTTTGCAGAAGGGTCGTGCTAGCGAATCTAACAGATTGAGCCTCTACGATGATAGGATGATGTTTGGGAATAGTTTGTAAGGGATATTCGACTGTGTGAGGAGGGTTTAAGGATGGATGTTGCTTGGGTGCCGCCTTTTTTAGATCCTGCTCAGATGGGACGATTTAGGGTGCTACCACACCAATAGATTTCCAATCGACGTTATAAATTGGCGAATAATTGTTGTAATAGTCGACGTCGACGAATATCTTTTACATTACCAATTCCAAACCATACCAATCGACCCATGTCGAATAAAAGTATCGACCGACGATCGATCGATTGATGTGGTAACACCCTTACGCGCGAATTCTTTCGCGATTTTGAATACATTGCGGGCAGAATGCTGCACCGTTTTATTGAAAACCCTTATCGACGAGCGGTGTATAAGGAGACGCGCCTCGATCGTCCGTAGTTGTCTTAAGGTGAGGTGGACGCGTGGTTGTACAGTGGTGTGGTAATGACAAGAGTTGGAGAAGGGATGAGTGAGAAAGGAGAGTGACAAAAAAAATTGTTTATGTCAGAAGGGAATGGATAGGCGGATCTTTCATGATCATATTGGAAGTGTATTAAAAGTGGGCCACGGCAACAGTACCCGAAACCGAACGGGCGTGCATGAGGACAGTAATGAGATTGGATCTAGCGGAAGGAGTAGGTGAAGTGGTCCCAATTCGGACATACATCCAGTACACAACTGCGAATTGGCCCGATGCGAATTCGCAGCGCAGAAAAGTACAACGCAAATTGATGCGGCAGGGCAGCGAAATAAAGAAGAATAAAATTGAAGGACTGCGCGATGCGTACCAATTCGCAAGTTCTTGCGATGCGGCGTGCGAGCTCACAGATTTTTACGATGCGACGTCGCATCGCAGTTTTGTGTACAGGGCCTTACTGCCTAAAGGGTTATTTCATTGTCATTCCGATCGCCCCGTTCAACGGTCCCTCGACACGGTCCTTTCCGTCCCTTTTCTGTACATTCATTCGTCACTAGCACCTTCCCGGTGTGATGGATGATATGGTTCAAAAGGGAGTGGATGGCTAGATGATGTCTGACCGATATGCATGGAAGGGGAAACATACTGCGCCGACCCCAGATAGACTGGGAACAGTGCAGGGAGAAGAAATATGGCTAATGGCAATGACTTGACGCAAAATGGCGTCCGTTCAACTAAGGTTTGAGTTCACCAACACTTAAACAGGCGATTAAAAGATAATCGTCAGTTTTTGACAGTTCGTCCTAACGATAGAATGTCGAAAACTGACGGTTATGTTTTAATAGCCTGTTTAAGTGTTATTCAACATCAGCCTAAAAATCTCGGTATTGTGAAAGAAACTTAACTATACAGTGGAGTTGTAAATTTTTTTACTCTTTCATATTGATTAGACATGATTTTTTAATAATATTTCGACGGTACCTACGCTGGTTAATAGGGTATCGTTAAATTGATCAATGTGGGGTTATCATGTAAGCCGATTCCTATTCCTTTCACTCTATCACTTTGCTATTTTCTCAATGAGTGAGAGTGATGGGTCGATGAAAGACTACGTAGTAGTCTAGTGGTTCAGGAGTCTCGGGTTCGAAACCCAAGGGAGTACAAATTTGAACTCGGTTCAGTTGGTGGTAGGACCTTTTTAAGCCCGCCTGGCTAGCTATCACCATCTTATCAAAATCTGTCGCTTAAAAAAATGTTAACAGCATTAATGTGTTGCGACAATTGTGATAAGATAGCCATCCCCTCTGTGGTTGACGATTCCAGGTGAAGCGCGATTCCATCTTCCACCCTTATCGTCACTTACCATCAGGTGAGATAAAGGGCAAAAGCTTCCCTCTCTAGCATTAAAAAGCGAAAGCAATCGACTTACGGCCCAACATTCTAGCTGCAGTTAAAAGTAAGCTTACTAAAGTTAAGTTGCCTGGCATTTTTTGTTATATTACGATAACAATAAGTTGCTAAGCAACTAAGCTGTAGCACGTTTATCTTCAACTGTTGATAGAATATTGGGACCCGCCGTTACATGATAACCCCGCTGTTGTTAAGGATCGAATTTGGTCCTTCGCAGCCGGATGCTTCTCGAATAATGTCGGCTAATGCTGCGCATAATAATGCAGTTGATATTAGAAATGAATGAATGCATTAGAGGCGATTCGCTTATAGCTTGGACGTTCTTACTTTGCTATAGTATCATCTCGCTCGCACCACACACAGAGCGAGCGAGACGGAGTTGATATTCGATTCTATTCGTTTCCTTGGATATGTATATAATACTGCTATGTGTTTATTATGACGTGTAAAATAAAAATATTAGCAAGTAAGCCCTATTTGTATTACGCATAAGGTTCAATAATGGTTACCTCACTGTCATTGTATTGTTAATTTATCTAATATTTGTACTCTGTACGCGAGTTGTGTAGGGCGACCAATGTCGCTTAGAATTTATTTTTTCAATGTATAAAAGAAATATTTGGGCACGGTTCCGCATTTCACACTCTTCATGTCTCAATAAATTCATCATTACTCAATGAGGGTAGATATATATGCGTTGCAATTGAAAATATACAAAAGGTAAACAAACCATGCAGGCTACATCATTAGCCCTTTAATGTACCCACAGCTGGGGCTAGGCCTTGCCTCCTTGGATGGAGGAATATAGGGAGAAACTGCCATGGCCCACCACGCTGGCCCAGTGGGGATTGGCGCGTAGTGTTATTGACTTTAGAGCGGTAAATTAAATTAGTATTTCATACAAAAATGAAAGTAAAATCTTAGGAATTATCAAAAGTCGTAGAACAAACTTGGTTACTTATGATGTTAGTTATCTACTCCTGCAAGGTTTTTGGTGTTTTACAAATAACCCTGTATAATTTTTACATCATTATGCCATAGTGTTTGCTTATATTTTAATTCGTTTTATTGCAATGCATTATATTATACTGTTTAACTTGAAATGTAATATTGTTTTCTTCGGTCAGTTACTACAGTTTAGTTGATTAGGTTTAGTAAGACGAGAAGCCATAGATCCTAAGAGAAATTGTCGCCGTTGAATATTGACCTGTATAGGCTCTAAATAAAGTTTGTATTCCCATGACATGAAGGGTCACATAGTACAACCGGAATTGTGTCCACAGTCTATTCAACCACTTGCACCGTCAAATGTTTAACATTGTTACAAAATATGAGAAGAAAATAAACATACAAATCTAATTATGTTTTCTTTGATGTTTGTTTTTTTATTTTTTTTATTTGTTGTAAATATTTTTAGTTCCTAATTATATTTTTTGTTACTATTAAGTTTCTGTTGTACCGATTTAGTAAACGGACTGATTTTGACATTTGGTATTGTTTTCTTCCCTGTTGAATGAGTTTAGTCTCGGCGTTATACAGGTGGAGAGTTGGAAAGAAAAGAAAAGGCATAGAGAGTTGGGAGAAAGATGTTAAGTTAGATACTTCCCGTGCGGTCAATGGCACTTGACTACCTAAAACTGTAAAATTTCTTCTATCTTTTTGTATGAACGGCCTCTGTCAAATCTGACATTTCTGCCAATGTCGAGTTTGGAGAAGACACGTTAAGTAATGGGGCTAAAATCAGTTTTTACTGCCGCACTCAGAAACGTCAATTAACGATAATACTTAACGTCAAAAAATGACAATTCAAAACTTGTCGCTATTCTTGCCGGGTCTATGGTCTAGATTTGAATGAAAATTTTTGACATTAAATACTCATTAAAGTTAATTGACATGAAAGTTTTGTTTACATTGGTAGGGGTGAAACATAAATTATAAATTAGTAATGCGCAAATTCGATTGAGACAATTTGACATTAGTCTGACGTGCTGTTGACTGCTATAGCAGCAACATGATGGTGGTCTTAAGAGGTTTTCTATATATTTTTTTTACTTTGTGTCGTACAAGGCGACCGAAAGTTATAACATAACGAGGAATGGGCAGCAGCGTTCCTGGCGCACCATCTAGAAAATTACTGCGAATACAGCTCCCGATGAATGACAATAGGCTCGCCTTCATATCACATGAGACATGAAATAGGAGCCTCGCCCCCTCTCCTATTACATAGGGCATAAAATAAACTGGCGAAACAGGAGTTAAGGGGTTAAAAGTACCCCCTAGGGAAGAAAGGCGGGATTTTGTATATATGTAAATGAAACGAAAACCTTTTGTAAAAATCCCTTTACTTGATTACATTACAAATAACAAAATTGGTTGGTAATAATTATTATACAATGTGTACAATACAACATTAAAACTAACAACTTGGCATTATGACCAAGTTGTGACCGCTATATTTGATACAATATCACAATGGATTGGGGGTAGATTCTGGTAATCCTCGAACGAACAGGGTGCTAGATAAGTGGCAATCAAATACAAAACAAATGTATAAAACTGTTGTGTCACTGAGAAAACAATATGGCGACCGTCGTGCCAAATGTAAGAGCAGTTGTCAAAGTGACATTCGTTCAATAAAAACGTTGTATCATTTGCCACTTGACTAGGCACCCTACCTGATAGATCAATCGTAGCGTATTAGCTGTGTAGAAATGACAGTTGTATTTCATAACTTCAGCACCCGTAGCACGGGTCGTGGACAAAATCGGGGGGAAAGAAAATGTTTTCCTCTCGCTCTCACTCACACCAAATCCCGAGATGTTATGTCTCGGGATTTGGTGTGAGTGAGTCAAGTGGTGGAAAGAGATTTTGTCCTCGTACCGTGCTAGGCCTTACAGGTGGATTATACATATTTTGTACCTACCTAATTGAATGCGTGCAAAATTACCCCTAACTAATATTTTCACAGCATACAACTATCATTTCTAATCATCAACGATATCTTTAGCACTACCTACCTATATATTTTATATTTTCAACATTTACATTACACAGTTTCAGTTGCTCACGGTACCTATAAAAACATGAAAAAGATTTAGTATTCAGACTCAAAAACATCTATACAAACACGGGGAGGAATACCAGAGAATCGACCACACGATGTAAATAAATAATTTGTATAACTATAAAAAAATGTTTGTACAGGTACATTTTAGTACGTTTAACTTTTTAACAAGACGCTAGACTAAATAACTTTCACTAAGTGATCCAGCTTCAAAATATCATCAAAGTCTTCAATGTATCTTTATCGTGTGGTGACGGCAGAGCAGAATACAATTGTCACCACCTCCAATCTTTCCCGCGGGGGTCGTACAAGGCGACTAAAGGTTAAGGCAGCTCCACCCTTGGTAGTAGGCAAGGTAATAACTCGAAGAGATATTCTTAATTAATTGAAAGTTATTTAGTTTACAGAACAGCGCCTTCTGTAAAGATAACGTTTTAAAAATCTCCTGTGTAAACAAAACATCACAGCGATTGACACCAACGACAGCTATAATGTAAAATAAAAAAAATATATCACCAATTACAGGAATATCCTTTGAAATTCAGAATGTTATTATTATACCATATATGTATTATTATCATAATATAACAAATAAGTAATTTAAGTACCAAATATAATGTGCAGACATACATAATATGATTTCATTCCATTAAATATAACTACTACAGACAGATTTTGCAAATAAAACAGCACTTTGATTGGCCCGTCTGATTTATCCGACTAATATATTCTTGTCCACTTTGACCAGATAATATATGTGACGTATCGCGATTGGGACAAAATGGCCAAGAACAATGATGTCGGAAAAATCCGACCGAACATATTATTGTTAATAAAATGAGCACCACAAATGCCACTACCAAATCTAATACGAATGTGAAAAGAAACACGAAAAAGAATGATATATTTTTTTTATGAAAACGAATTTATCAAAACATTGTTTTGGTCTCGCCTGAGTTGACCGTCCATAAAAATTATTTAACCTGAAAAACAAAATTATCGACTCTATATTTAATGTTTAGTGTTATCTGACTTTAAGACAAACTCTACATAGGGTTATAATTAATGATTAAAAATAATTCTTGTAGATATTGGGCCATTAGCTGCAATAATTGCACAGACTGTCTGCTGTACTGTAGTGACAGTTGTAATGAATAAAACAGTATATGTGTAGTTCTGAGGAGCAAGAATAAAATACCATTGCAATAAACAAATATTAATAGTTATACAATACAACATTGACTTAGTAATGAAGGTAGTTGTGTAAAATCATCCATTTGTATCGGATCCGCGTGTATGCCATCACAGACGGGTGCTATAATAAAGTAAATCATATCTAATTCAACTAAAAAAAATGTAATTGCGGTATTGATGTAACAAATGAGCGATAATATGCGGACAGATCTTTTTTATTAGTATATTTAATAAGGTAACAGCGTGCTATATCACAAATCACAATACATAGCTTAGTAATAGGGGAAGGTAACGCAAAGCGGGCACACTGCCTAAAGACTTGTGTATATAAAATGATTTCTCCGCATCGAATTTCCAAAGGAATAGATGGGAACTTCAACTTCCACACGCCCCTTTAAGGGCCGGTTTTTTGATTCATAGTTAACTCAACCAATTGTTAAAAACTGTTGCCAATTGCTATTTATCAGTCTGATATGTAACCATTAGTAACAATTATAGTTACTAATGGATAAATATCAGTCTGATATTGTTACTAATTGTTAAATATCAGTTTGATATTTAAAGGTAAGTAACAATTTTTAACAATTAGTTAACTATGCACCAAAAAATGAACGGCTCATCGCAATTTATCAATTTCAAAAATGTGTGTTCTTTTTAAGGCGGTATGTAGCTTTGGGATGATTTCCCCTATGGACTTCGTAATCTGTCCGTCTGTGGTGAGTTTCAAAGAGTATTTAATACATTTTACAGATTTGATTATAAGCTATCTAATAATAAAAACACATAGAACGTGTTATCTGCATTAAATTTTCGTCTTATCGTAAAAATATTGTCATTATATCGGAACAGATAATTATATCGCTCTTTAATAATAACGACCCGAAAAAATGCCTATAAACATTGTGCACTAAAAATGTATGGAGTTTTTGCAGAATGAGTCTTAATTCGTTTATGATCTGTATTAACTTTTATACTCAATAAACGATATAGCTTTCCTGCTAACACGAATAGAATACATAATAGTAGGCTAGAACAGAATAATAGTGACTATAATAATTTATACTCATACAACATAAAACCCCAAAAAATAAAATATAAAAAGAAACAAAAATAAACAATAGATGAAGGTGTATCTATAAAACAATCAATGTTTAACGAATAAAATAAATAAATAATTTAACTATTTTACTGAGACTCAAAAGCACTGTTTCTGATTATTTGGGCGTTATTTCCGTTGGCCAACGAGCGAAAGGGTAGGCTTGGAATGTGTTTAACCCGTTTACCGCATTAGTCGTATTTATACGACCGTTCAAAAAAGTCGTATAAATCCTACAAAGGGCAAACGCGAATCAGAGTGTCGTCAAAACGTGTGGGTAGGTGGCGTAGCGGCAACTGTATTATTGTGTGTTGTTGCTTACGTTAAAGTTATCACATTAGCTTACTCAATACCACATCCCCCAAAATAAGCATCTACTATAAATAATAGTTCACTTTAACAGTAACCAAAAACCTTTTTTTTTTCAAAGGTTGTCTTCAAATTTATCGCTTATACCAAAACGCCAGAAAAACGCTATAACAACATAGTACGTCATAAATTTATAACATCAACGAACTTTTTAAAAAAATCCCTCTATTCAAATTATACCTATATCTTTACCTTTTTTTCTTAACGAATCATAAATAATATAATTGCTTAATCAATACATATTTGCATTTTAACATTATAATATTATAAATGTTAGAAAAATTATGAAAACGAAAGAGATATCAGAAAAAAAAAATTTTGCTTAAAACAAAGTTAAGACTAACGCGAAATTGGATTTTAATAACATTAGATTAGCAATAGAATTCAAATTATTTCTGATACCGAGCGGCTTATTTATTTGACGCGAAGAATTTGAAGACTCCTCTCTACGTACAACATTCTCAACAACCTTAACCTAAAATATAAAAAAAATGCAAAACATAATATTTTCACCTGTATAGGGCAGTGGTAAAAGAGGTGCCACCACAATTTGAACCTAAGACTTGTGTTATAAGGTTTAAAATCATGCATTGCCCTATAAAAGGTTAAAATGTAAATAAATTATGAAGTTTTACTGCATTATATGTCCCAAATGCATGGCCCAATGAAACGGACTAACTACTAATCAGACTACTCAAAACTGTTAAATTCCATCAATCGTTTGTCAACCTTAACTTGTTTGACATAAAACCCAAAATCGATTGGGGAAATTTGACATATTGTGGTAACCTGGAACGTGCTTATGACCGTACTATAAACCAAGGTAACCCCTTCACCACCGAACGTGGCTTGATTATACGACAATATACCTTAAAAGTATGAAAATTCAGTTGTATTTTCAAATGACATGTTATTAAAATTCTCATCGCGGAAATAATAAATATAAGTTGTCTACACAATTTTCATATTTCATCAGGCAACGGAATAGAGATTATAAATCCAGATATTATTTTATATGTTACAAAGAAAAGGTGAGAAAAAAATCGAAAAATTCACGGTTGACCGAATGGTTTAGCAGCCGCCCGGATTGCAGCGGCTTCGGGTTCAATTCCCAAGGCAATAATAATTCGAAATTTTTCTTACCGTTTCTTTTTATTGTAGTAATTTTTGTAACATTTATACAATGTTAAAATAAAAATCATAATATACATAAAAATATGTAAATATTATTTATTTTTATAAATATCCACATATATGAAAACGTATATGAGATTAAACACACCATAACCTAATTTAGCGAGATTGTATGAAACATTTTATGCTCATATTTATGTTTCATTTTATAAATTGTAAAATAACAAGATATTATTATATAATATTATTCAGTGATTCATATAATTTGACAGATTTGTATGAGAATTCGTAATATGGCCTACATTTATGAAACCCTATTTTATATTTTTCATACAATCTCGCTAAATTAGGCCCCCAGATGGTCGAATAAGGCATTAAGTCACAATATGTTATCATCATCGGTGAATTTGGTTAGTTCTCTTGTGACACATAAAATATATATTTGTAGTAAATAAATTGCCCACGTCTCACGATAACTGGACATTTCGTGAAATGCATAATTCGACGACCTAACAGCGACATGAAATTCTACCTCTTTTTGTATTTATTTCAAAGGACGGCAGTGTTCACACTATAAGGATGTAACAACGCTATGTTCGACTACAATGTCTTCGAAAAATGCCTTTCCACAAACCAATGGTTGACTGCAATTAATATAATAAAATAATTTGTACTATTAAACGTTATAAAAATAATAAACACTAAACTACCCCATGTATATACTCACGTTTTGTGATGAATAGACCCCTCATTATATTTATGATATAAAACAAAATAAACTATCAACCCATACTTCTTATATAACCATTAAACTTATCGTCATATCCTTTACTTTGTTTGTCCCAAGTGGTATTTGGTCATACCGAGCAAATCGTTACAGTTTATTCATTTGCATATAAAAAACCATGCAACTATCACATTATCAACCTTATGTTGTCTGAACAAAAGGGCAAAGTCGATTGAGAAAATCTTATACTTATGAACTGTTGACTGTACTGCACGTTGAGACAGAGAGCTGCGCCGTAAATACTCCCTGTATACTTGATGTAACAGAAATGTGCAGTAATATTTAAAGGGGTTATTCAGACCATCAAACTGAACAACTTTTATTCTGGGACCAAAATCGAAATCTCAGAAAAAAATTACTTCAGAACCAGCTGATATTCGTTTTGTATGGGGAATTGTTTTTTTTTTGAGATTTTGTTGTTGATCTCATAGTTCAAGTTGTTCATTTTGATGGCCTGAAAAAACCCCTTTAAATATTAATGCACATTTCTTTTACACCTTGTATAACGGATGTTAAACCCGTTCATCTCTTTTTGAAAAATCTCAAACGATAAAAAAAAAGTAGACAATAAATCAGATATGGCTGTACGTTACATGCTCTCTTTGCCTTCGAATGAAAACAAACGTGAATTTTCCTGCAAAACCACGAAGCAAAAATATACGGTGAAAGAGACAACAATCACACGATTTACGATTTGTGACTTAATTGAGAGAAATGACATTTGACATTTACCGGAATGCCCCCATCTCTTTCCTGCCGTACAAATTTAAACAAGCACACCAAACATTTCACGTTTAGACTTAAGACAGATGACAGTTGCCATACAAATATAAACGAGGGCCATTTCAATGAAGGCAACACTACGTGATAGCCAGTACCTAAATTATGTTGCAAGGCTTTCCCGCGCCTCACTTCACACCTATTTTGTTCGCAGCTCTGAATAACTTAAGCTTAATGGTGTGCTCGGCGATTTCGGGACTACTAGACAGCTGATTTATCTGAAAATACAAATAATGATAACATTAGTGCCGTAGCAAGTGGAGAAGGGCTATTTCTTGGTAGACGGCTTCTTGGTAAAGGGCATTAGAGGTAGCTCCCAGAATATTCCGAAGTCGACAAAACTTCGATCAATCTATTCAATCAAGGTCGACCTATTCGAACGACCGCCCTGTAAATGTAGGAGTAGTTGTCATAAATTGACATTCGTTCGATAGCCGGCCCCCTGCCTGACACCAAACCTCTTTTGGTATGCTGTTGTTGGTGGTTTGCCCTCCACCGTACGGCTGCCCCAAGGTGCTTATTGGTCTACACCGGGCAATCTCCCTTAGTCGACATTGTATAAAATAAAATAAAAAAGTTTTTCAATAACTAAATAACGGTGGGTCCCAATATTCTACCTACTGTTAAAAGTAAGCTTGCTATCGTTTAGTTGCCAGGAATTTTTGTTGTATTACAATAAATAACAGAAATTGCTAAGCAATCAAACTGTGGTACCAATACAAAGATTTTGGTGGTTAGAAAAAGAATTTCGAAAAATTATGATCTTGAGGCGGGAATCGAACCCGCGTCCGCTGCTGTGGTACCAATGTATATCTTGATAGAATATTGAAACGGGCCATTAATTATGGTCATCCAAGAAATCGTCAGTATTTTTAGAATGATCGCCGATACAACATAAATTCAACTCAATCCAACATATATAATCCTTAGATAAAGTTGATGAGTGTTTTATAAGCTGTCGGTGTACCTCATCAACGAATAAAACAGACCACTCACATGCTGCCGTGTGGTGACGGCAGAGTAGAATACAATTGTCACCACCCCAAATCTCTCCCGCGGGTGTCGTACAAGGCGACTAAGGATAAATCTACTGCAACTTTTGTGCCCGATAAATGGCAATAGGCTCGCCACCTATTGCCACATGGGACCTAACATAATTGGCGAAACCTGGCTGCTAATTCACCTCTGCCTACCCATTCGGGGATATAGGCGTGGTTTATGTATGTATGTACTCACGCGCTCCGATTCCTCTGAAACCTGGCCGCCATCTTGTACGCTACGTACGGCCAAAGGAACACGAACACGAGCGTGGGCGCGCTCAGCTCTTGCCAGGGCCAGCGCCACCCTCGCGACATCTGCTGCTGATAGATAGATAAATAGATAGATAGAACATTTATTCGCATCACTTGTACACTTACCACACGATAATTAAATCAAATAAAAATAAAAATGTAAATGTCTAAAAAATACCTACTCAAAACACTTTAACATACATTGCGTGTCACGGCGATGCAAACAGACTAAAGCTCAGTGATATAATTGACAGAGGACGCGGGACGGTCACTCGTGGGGATGATCATAGACGGCCGCCTTGGTCGAATGCTCAGATCGCTGGGCATTGGCCAAGGGGTCCCGGGTTCGAATATTGGTAGGGGCAAGCTTTGTGATGACCACAAACGTTTGTTCGTAGTATATTATATTTTCTATTTTCAACATTTATATACATAACGGGACCTATTACACTATAAAGCCACCTATTACATGGGACCTGGCATAATTGGCGAAGCGTGGGTGCCAGTTCACCTCTGCCTACCCCTTCGGGGATATAGGCGTGAATTATGTATGTATGTATGTATATACATAATTATGTATATCAAAAATATGTCCGTCATCTAGTATCCATGACACAAGTGCTTAGGCTTCTTACTTTGGGCTAGATGATAGGTGTGAGTGTAAAAATATTTATTTATTTATCATAATGCTGAGGCTACATTAGCGGGCTACGGCGAATATTCGTGATAGCGCGACGAGTGTGCCCTGTAGGCCTATTCCCTAACTTTTTTTGACAGTTGAAAGTGATGATCACCGAACTATTTACTTATCCATTACTACTTTACTATAATGCTATTGTGACACTTGTCCTGTGATAACAGCAATGTATTAGTAAATAGTTCGGTGATCATCACTTTCAACTGTCAAAAAAAGTTAGGGAATAGGCCTACAGGTGGCTTAGACAAAGTAACACACCGACAAAGATAACGAAGTTCGATAAAGCAAAATGTATGGGATTTGACGTGAGTCGTCGTGAAATCACGACACCAAAATCTGTCTTCGTAAGTTCCTAGTTATAAATTTTTTTTTTATATATTTACACTGGATACTAGATGACGGACATACTTTTAGTATAATTATGTATATAAATGTTGAAAATATACTGCATAAACATATACACAACCATGACTCGGAAACAAAAATTTGTGGTCATCACAAAGTTTGCCCCTACCAGGATTCGAACCCGGGACCTCTTGGCCAATACCCAACAATCTGAGCATTCGACCAAGGCGGCCGTCAGTTATGTAGGTAGCGCATGCCAAGACGCTGTAGATACCAAAGTAATATGGCCGATCGTGACGAACTTCGACACGTTACCGTTATGAAACGATTGCCACTTGGCTACGGGCCCCATCTGGTGGATCGTTGCATCGCGTCGTACTTGGGCGCTGTCGGTAAGCCGGCGCGCATCAAAGGGATTTGTCCCGACAATATGCGCTCGGGTGGCTACATCTACGTCACGCGGAACAACACAACAAGGCACGATGCATCATCGCCCACCAATGTAGCCATGAACATCGCGTATGCCCGTACATGATATTTTTAACGCGCCAACGCGACACGAATCTTCGTCCACCAATGTAGGTCTTTTTTTTTTTTTTTGTCGGAGTGCCTATGTAGGCCTAACATCAGACAGACATATAAATCACGCTTTCAACAGAGGACGCGGGATGGTCATATAGAAACAAAAAAAGAAATCCTTTATTTGGTTTTATACTGTGTTACAGATATTGATGGCAAACCAATTTGTACTATTCCAGCCTCCGTGGTCTAGTGATTCGCCTAACGGAATGAAGGTACAGAGGTCCCGTGTTCGATTCCGAGGGGGGGGCACAAATTTGTACTCGGTTTGATTGGTGGTAGGACTTCTTTAAAGTCCGCCCGGCTAGCTACCACCATCTTATCAAAAATCTGTTGCCATAATAATAATGTTAACAGCATTATTGTGTTCCGACAATGTGTGATAAAGATAGCCAGCCCGTTTGTGGTTGAGTGCTGGATTCCATCTTCGGCCCTTATCTTATCCCTTGTCTACCATAGAAAAGCACTCGACCAGTACCGCCTCGTCGCTCAGCGTCCACTCGTTGACGGTTTAAATTTATATTATTTTTGTATGAAAGTACCTAACTTATTTCTATCGAATTATCAAAAGTAGAAACACTATAAATGGGTCTATATAAGATATAAGGCATCCCGGCTAGCATGACCACCGAAACATGGCTTTGAATTGTCAAAAATCATTGTATTTTGACAGTTCAAAGCGAAAAATGGCTATATCATATTGTGATTCGATGGTCATGCTAGCCGGGCTGTAATCGGTAATAGGCATGATGACTAATTTTGAAAAACTACACCATGTTTTCTTACGTGTCTACTTTACCCAAAATAAATTATATTTCTGTAAAAACTTTCGATTTTGATAGAAAAAACATGTTTTGAATAATGCAATTTAAAATTTTTCGTGTCTGAGTGACGTCACTATACCTTAAAAAGGCCGGTTTCTATATTAAACTAGTGAATTTGATTGGCAAATAAAATGTCAAAATGGAGATAACTGTATAATGACGTCACGCGGCGTTTTAGCAAATATGGCGGGCTGCTAAGTTTTGTACTTTTATTTTTATAAATTAAATATTAATCACAAGCATAATCTGATAACAAGTGACTATTAACGAATCTCCTTATCCTAAATTATTATTATAAATCATTATATCAGTGATTCTTTGTTAGTGTTAGTTAGTTAGATCATCCCTATTCTACTGTTCGAGTGGCATCTTACCTGTCGAAGCCTGTCTCCTTCTACGGCTCGCCTGAGAGCCGCTACATCAGCCTCCAGTCTCGCCAATGTACCAGGCAATGCCTCTAGCACTTTAAGATCTGTATACATATACAAGACAATAATATACATACAGAGAACTCAAATAATTTCATGAAAAAAAACTCCGATGCTCCTTATCTCTTAGACAATATAATTATACAAAGATTTTGGTGGTTAGAAAAGGAATTTCCAAAAATTATAGGCCACTAAGACACTATCTTGGTTGGCCGAGCGGTCAGGCACCTGCCCGGATGGCTGCGGGTTTGATTCCCGCATCAAGACCATAATTTTTCGAAATTATTTTTCAAACTACCAAAATCTTTGTACTAATTTTTCTAACATTTATATTATGTTAAAATTAAAATCGAATAGAGTATAATTATACTTAAATTATACTGTAATGTTAAAGAGTAAAGAAGGATAATTTCTATGTCTCACAAATTATATTTGGTAATTTTTTTTTATTCTTTATATCCCACTGCTGGGGCACTGGCCTTCAAAATCCACCACGCTCGCCCTATTAAAATTACATACAAATATACATAAAACACGTCTGTATCCTCGAAGGGGTAGGCAGAGGTGAATTAACACCCACGTTTCGCCAATTAGGTTAGGTCCCATGTAATACGTGGCTAGCCTATTGCCATTTGTCGGGCACGAAAAACGCAGTACATTGCTAGGTGGTGAAAGAGGAACGCTGCTGCCCATTCCTCATCACTGCTTTAACCCTGAGTCGCCTTGTACGACACCCTCTTCTTCTCCCTGCCCTGTTCCCAGTCTATCTGGGGTCGGCGCAGTATATTTCCTCTTCCATTCATATCGGTCAGACGTAATCAAGCTTTGCATTCCCTTTTGATTCATATCATCCATCACACCGTAAAGGTGCTAGTGATGAATGAATGTATAGAAAAGAGACGGAACGGACCATGTCGAGAGACCGATGAACGGAGAGTGATTGGAATGACAACATTCCAATCCATACTGCTCAAGGATTTGGCTTAGGTTTTACATCCGGCCGCCTGCCTGACACCAACCCTCTTTGGGTACTCTGCTGTTGATGGTTTGCCCTCCACCATTCGGGTGCTCCAAGGTGCTTATTGGTATACACGGAGCAATCTCTTTTTACGACACCCATGGGATGAGTCGGGGTTGACACATTCTACGTTATTTTTTCGCTCATAGGCCAGCAAACTCTGTCGTCACCATCTATAAGCCGGCTATCTCGACTGGCTCAGTGGGAATGAAATAAAAATCAAATCATATTTATATTGCCGTGTGGTGACGGCAGAGTAGAATACAATTGTCACCACCCCAAATCTCTCCCGTGGGTGTCGTACAAGGCGACTAAGGATAAATCAGTGATGAGGAATGGGCAGCAGCGTTCCTCTTGTACCACCTAGCAACAGCAATGTACTGCGACTTTTGTGCCCGATAAATGGCAATAGGCTCGCCACCTATTACATGGGACCTAACATAACTGGCGAAACGTGGGTGCTAGTTCACCTCTGCCTACCCCTTCGGGGATATAGGCGTGATTTATGTATGTATGTATTTATATTTGTTCACGACTTACGTGTTAGCTGTGACGTGATCTGATGCGCACTCCCGTTGCTGAGACGTGGAGGAATCCTCTGGGGAGGTTCTGGGTCGCTCTGTACAAAGAAAAATGAAATCCAATCAAAAACATACATACATTGAAAGGAGAGTGACGAAAAGCATTTGTATGTCGAAAGTGAAAGGAGAAATGGGACGGAGAAGGCCTAGGGGGATCTTTCATAATCGAATTGAAAGTCTATTAAAAAAGACCCAGGCAACAGTACCCGCCGATGGGCATGCATGAGGACATTGATGAGATTGGATAAAGCAAGAGAATTATGCACGGATCGTAGCAAGTGGAAAGAAGTGATCTCCGCCTACCCCTGTGGGAGAAAGCCGTGCTAGGGTTACCATATCTGAGATTTTAGGATTTTTCTCGGTATTGCGGCCGTATTTCGAAAATCTCATGGTATCTCAGTACTCTTTAATTAAAAGTTAAGCAACTATAAAAATCTCAGGACCTCTCCGTGGAAATGAGGCCTTTTCTGCGGACTTTTGATTTTTTCATCTGGTAACCCTGGGTGTGACGTGCATACATACATACATACATAAATCACGCCTATATCCCCTAAGGGGTAGGCAGAGGTGAACTAGCACCCACGTTCCACCAACTATGTCAGGTCCCATGTAATAGCTGGCGAGCCTATTGCCATTTATCGGGCACAAAAGTCGCAGTACATAGCTAGGTGGTATTAAAGGAACGCTGCTGCCCATTCCTCATCACTGATTTACCCTTAGTCGCCTTGTACGACACCCACGGAAGAGACTTGGGGCGGTGACAATTGTATTCTACTCTGCCGTCACCACACGGCCAGTATGTATATGTGTCGTGGCCAGATCGTAGAATTGATCACTTCATGATGTGGCAGACCATTTTATGAAATTGTTGCATTTCATGAAATGGCTAGCTAAAACTGACCATATTGTTGAAACATCAACGTTTGATGATATGTCCATCCACGTTTGGCCATATCATTAATGTAGTTAATGTTTGGTATTTTTACGTTGCGCTTATTTTTTGAGGGGCTTAAAACGTAAAATTCAAATACTTTCGTGTCGTAACGACATTTCACTTCATTTTTATCTTCCATTACAACATTAATAGTAGTTTGTTTAATAAGATAATTGTCCGCCGCCATGATGAATCACAAAAACAAATCGAATTAAGCGCCTCTAACGGTGGTAAATGTAACTATTTTACGATATGAAATGCAACCATTTCATGAAATGGTCGGCCACATCATGAAGTGATTAATTCTATGATTTGGCCACGACATATGTATGTATAAATAAATAAATAAATACTATACTAACATCGACGGTGTCAATGAACTCGTCGTCTGAGTCGTGTCGCGACCGCGTCTGAGTCGTAGCGGGCGCGGGCGACGACGCGCCGCTCGTCGACCTGGAGCCCGATGCATCTGTAATATAAATAATATCTTCTTTTCTCTCTTCTTCTACCTTCTCCTACCTTGTTCCCAGTCTATCTGGGGTCGGCGCAGTATGTTTCCTCTTCCACTCATATCGGTCAGACGTCATCGAGCCATCCACTCCTTTTCTATTCATATCATCCATCACACCGTAAAGGTGCCAGTAATAAATAATAATAAATAAATAAATATTTTTACACTCACACTTATCATCTAGCCCAAAGTAAGTAGCCTAAGCACTTGTGTTATGGATACTAGATGACGGACATAGTTTTAATATAATTATGTATATAAATGTTAAAAATATACTACATAAAACATATACACAACCATGACTCGGAAACAAACATTTGTGGTCATCACAAAATCACCTGGGACCTCTTGGCCAATACCCAGCAATCTGAACATTCGACCAAGGCGGCCGTCAATACAAATGAATGTATAGAATAGAGACGGAACAGATCATGTCGAGAGATCGATGAACTGAGAGAGTGATTGAAATGACAACATTCCAACCTCTTTGGGAACATTTTCATTTTCATGGTAAGAACCATAATGTGCATAAATGATACAGTTGAAGATTCTCTATCTTCCTGTCCAAGAATTACACATCCATCATCCATACAAATTTAAAATCTAGGTCCATTAAAAATGTACTCACAGATAAGGGATTCGTCCGCTTTGGGCTTGCTCAAGACGTCACCGGCTACCAGTTGCAGGTCCTTGTTGGGGAAACCCTCGTCATCGTCATCCACAGACAGGAAGGAGGCCACGTCCGAGCTGTATGACATTGTCTCCACAATCTGTTAGGTAAAAAAAGTATAAATTATTTGTGATATCTGTTTACTGTAAAACTTATTTGTATTGTATATTAATTTGTATAATAATAACAAGGAATGGACAGCTGAAAAGATGGTTGAATTGTGTGAGGTGTGATATAAAGGTGATGGATGTGTATGAAGAGATGATGAGTGACAGAAGAGAATGGAGATAGAGGGCATACTGCACTGACCCCAAATAGGGTGAGATAAGGACAGGGCTATGATGATGATGACCAAGGAATGGGCAGCAGCGTTCCTAGTGCACCATTCGGCAAATTATAGTTCCCGTTTAATGGCAATAGGCTCGCCCACTATTACTTGGGATGTTACCCCTACCCACACACATACAAAATTTAATCCTCAAGAACACAGAGTTTTTTCAGCTAACAATTTAAAGGAGGAATGAAATCACCAGCCAATGTTCATATAGCATATTAAGAATATATTTATGTGTACACCAGTTTATACCAAAATGTTAAAAACCTGTGTTTTGGAAGGCACATTACTCAGTGCCAGGTAGATCATGTATCATTCATAATTATACAAACCTTGTGTAACTCATCCACATAGGCCTGCATAGCTTCTTCCCGAGACATACTGCCAAGTTTGTTCCAAGATTCCCATTTTGCTCTGAAATATTAGTAATTGGTACAATTATTAAACTTTAAGAGTATAAAACATTATTGATAGCTCAATGGGAATGGAATAAAAAGGAGATAAAGATGGCAAATGAAAAGATCAGATCAATAAGGTTGTGAAATTATTATGATCATACAATAATTAATGAATTATACAATAATCAATCGTTATAGAACACAGAGTAAATATTTAGAGCTAAAAACTATAGAGAAATATTCTGGCCTTGAAATTTCCAGCCTAGAGTGAGTGTGCAGATGTGCTTGTATCATACTCGTACATGGCAAAAATTTGGTAGGTAGCATAATGGTAAATAATAAATGGTAGGATTGGTAGTTGGTATTAGAATTCAGTTAAAACAGCTCACTTTACATCTAGAATCTAGATGAAAGTCAGAGTAACTAAAACAATTAGAAAAACATTTTGAGTTAAATAGTTTCTCAATATTCACCTGTTAACAACATCCCAGAATCCGGGCTTTGGTTTATCACAGGGCCCTTCGGTAGCCTGTTTGAAATAGCAGTAGAAGCGTAGCATCAACTCATTGCTGGGCTGGTATGACCCTGAAAACGATAATGTATAACACATTCAACATTTATTCTTAAATATCCACATACTGCATTTATTTTGATGTATAATGACAAAAAATGAAAAAAATGGAAGAGGAAGAGCTAGGTATAGAATTTCTCCAGATATAGAAAATTCAATGTTTTGGGGTAAACTGGTATCCTGGACCAAACTAAAACAAAAGACTAAAAATAAATATTTTTGTGGGTTGGCTTATCAAGGAAAAGCACTTCATCTTGAGAGACTAGATTACATTTTTGCATACAGTTTTTATTTATTTACAATACTTTAATCAATCAGTAAATTTTTGAATAAGGTATTTAAATTGAACCCCAAATTTTCAGAGATATCATACTTATGTAGGTGCTACAGACTAGTGTACATAAACAATGGTTTCTAACAGTTATTTACAATACAATTAGAATTCTATCTACAGTTTGAATTTTTTGAAAACCTAGCATTTGTTCTTAAATATCTAATATTCAGAGTAGCTAGGTAACTAAGCTGTAGTAGACTTATTTTGATTTGTAGAAAGAATATTGAAATTAGCCAATGGATACCACAATTGCCTATACGATTACTATTTTGTTTGTAGAATTGATTAAATAAAGTATTACTCACCACTCTTGGGCAAACTTCTTATAACATTAACAGCAGCGTTAAATTTTTCTTCTAGTGACATTTTTGACGATAGGTCGATAGTACCTCTATATCAGTCTTAATTAGAATTAAAAACAATCACTTTTCGCACTTTGGACCTATTTGTTGAAATCAGTAATGGGCAGTACGGGCACCATATCACAATAACAAAGTAGGTACTGTAATTTGTAATCGTGAGGTGACCTAAGACACTTTCGTTTTTTAGCCAACACACAATTACTAATTGGCGACAAATAGAAAAAAAACAAGATTTGCTAGAATAGAAAGAAATTGCTGAACAATATTTTACATTCTCTTTGATTTGACTGCTCGCTCTAGTTGTGACGTATGTCTGACAAGTAGTGATGTGCTGCGTCGAACAGTTTAAATATTTGTACTTTTGCAGTAAGAACGCATCCGTATTCTATGATAATATTATAATAGTTCTTTATCTAGGTAAACAAAAGCTTCATAAAATAAATCAACTTGCAACAATATTTCATTTTCTTATACAAACGATCGTCGTAAAATTATTGACATATATTCTAATATTTAAATATGTATTTTATTATAACTATTGTATTATAACAATAATTATAAATAATTGATTTTAGCATCATATGTGATGTGCTTCAACAATAATAATAATTAAAGTTAGAGTTTTAAAAAAAATATTATCCTTGTTTTAAATGTCTTCGTTGTAAAGACCTTTTGCCTTAGCAAACTTTTAAAACTGACGAACGCTGTCAAAATTTGACATTGCTTCCTCTGTCAAAAAGGACATTGTTCTTTTTACCGAAATAATTTTAAAAGGTAATTTTATCTTATTAAATTTGTGAAATCTCGCTCGGTTAGTGCATGTTTATAAAGTTTTTACTATTTTCAGCCCTGTACAAATTTAATTCTGGGATTATTTCGTACTTTGTGTTTAGTGTTAGTGATAAAAATACTGCGCCTGATCCGGCACCGAATGTTGTAATTTGTGATCAATGTGTGAATATATCCATTTCCAAATTAAGTTTAATATTATCAGATCAAATAGTTAGCCCGGCTTTTATTCATTGTTTTGTTCGAACATAAAAAGAAGTGTCCCTGTATTTGTTCCAGCTTGTTAATTTCTGTGCAGTACTATCTCAACAGAGCACTATCATGCAATTATTGTATAGATGTTGATGTCTTTCCGTGCCTAGGTTTCTTCACATATTTCTTCTTTCTTTCAGACTTGTGGTATCACAAATGCAGTCAAAATGTACTAATAATATGTCCCTGTTTGATATAAATAACATTGGAAGCATATGTAATTTGAGACCACAAACCACAAATTTCCTCAATTCTGAGTACATTTCGCAATTGTATGTATCCAGATAGGTAGCAATACATACAATTTGATAGCAATTGTTATTTATTACTATTTAGTTGATTAGGAAACAAATTCATGCCACAAAATGAATAAAAAACAGTGAAGGATTGAGAGAGAAAATTTAGATGCAAATTTAAATTCTATTTTACTAAAGGAGGGAATAAAATATTAAAAGGTTACTCAAATCAAATAAATTAAAATTATATTATATTAAAAACAGGAATACAAATGCATTAGTGATCCTGTACACTGACATAATTTACTTATTTGAACTATATTATTTAGAAATAATCCAAATAATGGATTTGTGTCTTGTCTTTAGTGCATAAATACAGTTTGTCAAAAAGAAACAAAAGATTTAGTTTTCATGAAAAAGAAAGTGGTTGTTGATCAACATAATTTTTCTACAGGTGATTCTCGCTAGTCCAGAATAACTCCCACAGATAAAACCACAATGCCTGAACTAACAGAGCTGGACAAGGCCACCGCATCCATGACTGAGAAACGCAAGGAAGACACCGCTTCATCTGACAGTGACTCGGATGACACTATTCCAGAACTTGAAGATGCTGGTAGGTTAATGCTATTTACTCCCACATTTCACCAAAAATTTTATTTTAGGTTGTATGACCGGAACTGATTTATCATCATCACTAAGTAAAAGTAGTGTGGTTGTATGTAAAAGACCTTTGACTTTTAACACGTAGCTATTGTTTTATTCTAACATGTTCTAAAAACACTCTTCCATAGGTGCACCGGGCGCGGGTGGTATCACAAACCCTATTGCGGGCATCGATATAGTATCCAAGGCTAAGCAGTCCCGTGGAGAGAAGAAGGCGCGGAAGCTCATGAGCAAACTGGGCCTGAAACCAGTGAGTTGTTATATTTTTTAAGTCACAATAAAAACTAAAGTATACTGATGGCGGGTCCCAATATTTTATTAACAGTTGAAGATAGACATACTACTGCTTAGGAAATAATTAAATTTGATGCCACCTTCCAGGTGCAAGGCGTGAACAGAGTGACCATCAGGAAGTCAAAGAACATCCTATTTGTTATAAACTCCCCTGATGTGTACAAGAACCCACATTCGGACACATACATTGTGTTTGGTGAAGCCAAGATTGAAGATCTGTCACAGCAGGTAATTGAACATTTCTGTGCCCTTTACCACCAATACTAACTGCCGCACTCAGAGACGTCAATCAACTTTAATGAGTATTTAATGTCAAAAATTTTCATTTAAATCTAGACCATACACCCGGCAAGAATAGCGACTAGTTATGAATTGTCACTTTTTTACATTAAGTACTCATTAACGTTATTTGACGTACTCGCACTCAGAAGTGCGGCAGTAAGTTGTAAAATGAAAAATTAAATAATTGGAGACTGCACATGTTTTATTGTCATGGCAAAGTGCAAAAAATCATTGTGGTGATAAAACTACATTGGTAAATGACAATTGCTTACTGTTTGAGGTATGTTTTTAGTAATTTCTATTTCAATCCCTTTTAATAATTACTGTCATTTCATTGACTTTGTTGTTGTTGGTAGTATCTATCTCGAAATAAACCGAGTTTTATTTTATAAACTTCATTGCATGACAAAACAAAAAATATTTTATCAATGGGAATTATTTTTATATTTCAGGCCACAATGGCAGCGGCTGAAAGGTTCAAGGCGCCGGAGACTGCCGCCACTGGTAACGACACCACAGCCACTGGCACGGTGAGTGCGATATCTGTAAATGCAATGAGGGCAAATTCACAAAAATATAATATTATTATAGATAATATATAATAAAGAATAAAAAAGTAGAATGTGCCAGCCCTGATTGACCCTAGGGGTGTCATAAAAGTCGATTAAGGGAGATTGCACATTGTAGCCTTTGGAGAAGATACATTTAGTTAGCAATAGAATCGGTTCACATAAAAGATTCATCATCACTAGCTTTTCAAATGTCACTGCCTGTGCCCCACACCGGGCCCTTCTATGGATGCAAGAATATAGGGAGAATGGGCAATAACCCACCAACCTGCCCAGTGCGGGTTGGTGGGGTATTAACAGATGGGACGGGACCAACAGCTTAACGTGCCTTCCGAAGCACAGGAACTCGAGATAATAAATTTTTGGTCACCGATCCAATATTATATCACGTATTCTACGGCAGAGTAGAATACAATTGTCACCACCCCAAATCTCTCACGTGGGTGTCGTACAAGGCGACTAAGGATAAATCAGTGATGAGGAATGGGCAGCAGCGTTCCTCTCATACCTACCACCTAGCAAAGTACTGCGACATTTGTGCCCGATAAATGGCAATTACATGGGACCTAGTATAATTGACGCAGCGTGGGTGCTAGTTCACCTCTGCCAACCACTTGGACATAGGCGTGAATTATGTATGTTTGTTAATGTTTGAACGTTAATTTTGCAGACCGTAGCGCCCATAGCCGAGGAGGAGGACGAGGAGGGTGTGGACGAGGCGGGCGTGGACGAGAAGGACGTCGAGATCGTGATGTCGCAGGCGAACGTGTCGAGGGCGAGGGCGGTGCGCGCGCTGCGGAACAACAACTGTGACATCGTCAACGCCATCATGGTGAGCGGCTCGTTGTCTTTATTTTATTAGCAATTGGTCGTTTTATAACGTAACAACCATTACTGCCGGACTCGGGTTGGCATAAACATATTGATTTTGGTGATCCCGCCTCAAGATCATAAAATAATGTTTTCTTATATTTGCACGAGCACTACACATTTGAAATAAAACAACTTTTACGGATAAGACTCGCGTATAAATTATACGCGAGTCTTATCCATAAAAGTTGTTTTATTTCAAGATCATAATTTTTCGAAATTCTTTTTCTAACCACCAAAATCTTTGTACTAATTTTTCTAACATTTATATAATGTTAAAATTAAAATCGAATAGTTTATAAAAATATTGTTTGACAGTTGTAGAACTACGCAATGAAATGATTGTACTTTTTCGATTTTAATTTAAACATTATATAAATGTTGGAAAAATTTGTACAAAAAATGGCTTGGTTGGCCGAGCGGTCAGGCAAGTGCCCGGATAGCAAGCAGCGAACGCGGGTTCGATTCCCGCATCAAGACCATAACTTTTCGAAATTCTTTTTCTAACCACCAAAATCTTTGATTGTACTTGTTTGTTTTTGATTATTGTGGTTTGGGTTACCTGAAATGAGGACAACACAGACACGTAAAACATCACAATGACAAACACATTCAATCATAGGCACATCAATTTGTCATCCTCTTGCCTCTGACTTGACTCTTGACTTTCATCTCACTAATAGTGACAATAAGGGACACTAAGATGGAATCGAGCTCACACCTGGATGGATGATGGCCGTCTTGGTCGAATGCTCAGAGTATTGCCCAGAGGTTTCAGAGGAGATGACACATTGGCATATATGAAAGAAGAAGAAGAAAGAGGTCCCGGGTTCGAATCCTGATAGGGGCAAATTTTGTGTTGAACACAAATATTTGATACCAAGTTATTAATTAGGTTTTCACTGAATAAAAGGTACCAGACATGACAAAAAACAAATTGAAATTTAATAAATTCTTCTTAGTAATGTTATTCTAAAGTTATGGTGCGACCAAGAGTTCGAAGGAGTCATTGTTCTATAATATTTTATGTAGATATATATATTAAAATTTGTCTGTCATCTAGTATCCATAAGTGATGATGCTACTTACTTTGGGTTAGATGATAGGTGTGAGTGTAAAAAAATATTATTTTATTATTTATTTCTTTGTTGCAGGAACTCACGATGTAGGCGCGCGGTCACAAGTGGTTAGGTTAAGGCAGTGTTGCGGGCGTCGACCCCGCCCTAACGAATCCAAAGTGGGTTAAGTTGCTGCGCTTCAAACGTACTTCCAAGTTCTTGTGTATACGCTACTGACCTCTATTATACAGTGCGTTCATAGTTATTTTACCTCTAACGTTTCCATTGACGTTTTATGTGAAAGAAGGATACTAATATGACATTTCCATATGTTAGAGCAGGTGATGAGAAGTGTCAGAGGTAAAATAACTGTGAACACACTGTACAAGTACGCTGGACTGAAGGTTGTCATCCAAAACATGCCTATTTGACTATCGGCACTGGTGCACGAAGGTGAACGTCCACGGAACTAATATTAGAGATGCATTTGTAATGTCAAATACAAGCAACAAACGTCAAATTTGTCATTTTAGTAGACGTATTAAGTCCAGCTTACTTGTATAATAGAGGTTAGTGGTATACTATACATAAGAGTCGTCTTTGTCTATGCAGAATTGAAGTTATTGCTAATACATAGTTAGTGTTTCAATGTTGTATCAGCACATCGAGGTAAGCCTACCAAAGTTTAGAGTTGCCTTACAATTTTCACAATACTGAGTGATTGCAAGCGGAGTCAGCTTGGGAAATCATTAACCTACAAAAGTCGAGTGGAACACTCGATTTTGGTGAAATCACATAGGAAACACCATAGAAAAAAGAAGAAGAATTTGAATAATAATGCCAAGCAACAAAACTTTAGTAAGCTTACTAACATCTGTAGATTTCATATGCTTCATCTGTAAGCAGCCAATTGTATATCTATTGGATATAGATCCATCACGAAAACGATACTACATTAACTAGGTGTAGGTAACACCTTTGCTAAATGACTTTTTTCAAAACTCGTTAGTGGTGGAATTGTCAGATTTGGCAGAGGCCATACAAAGGTAGATTGAAAATTAAAACCCGTTAGCATTGTTGTTTGTGCAGATTTAGTTATCGCTATCAAACTTTTACAAAACATTTTGCACTTTAATACAGTTGTCACAAGGCTGAAAACTCGATTAGAGTTCTTTATCAGACGGCCGAATTCTGTGTCTATAGTGATAATAAATCAATAATAAGCTTGGGTCTCGCTTTGTTAGTATTATGAATGGGTATTTGAGAAACTTGTTTCTTGTTAAGATAAAAGATTACTATTCAATGTTATCCAGAAATATTTTTATACCTGAATGTAATTGATATGAAAGTTGAAATTGCATAAATTGAGTCGTTCTGATGTCAGCTGTTGTCTTTACTTAGTTATAACTTTATATCATCAAAGAGAATGTAAGCACTGTGTTCTTAATGAAAAATAGTATTGTGATTCGTTTTATATCAATATTCAAGTTGAGAATAAAGTGAATTTTCTGTTTTGTTACGAAATGTATGTTGAGCGCGCAACTTGACTAAAAGAATGGTACATACGGAATGTATATAGCTTATTTACTTCAATAAACACTTAATTCTATACTGTGGTTTCATTTGGTATATTAATACACTTTTAATTGGGGTGTAGCTTTGGGGAGATTTGTTTGATTCTTTGGTGTTACTTTCAAAAGTCGATTTACGACATAAGATCAGATAAACTCTTAAGATTGGTATAATAATAAATAACAAAGTCAGAGGTGAATTAACACCCACATTATGCCAATTATTTTAGGTCCCATGTGCCGAGCCTATTGCCATCTATCGGGCGCGTTTGCTAGGTGGAATAAGAGGAGAACTCCTACTTTTACTCGTCGCTGTATTGACCCTTGTAATCTCAGAACAATAACTAACGCATGTAATTTAAGAGTAGAATACTCACCACGCCCAATATCGGGTGTCGTACTCGATATTGGGAGTGGTGAGTATTTTACTCTGCCGTCGTCGCTGCATTATTCAAATTGTTATCAACCGAAGCGAATGCGCCCGTACACAGTCAATCTGGATCGTGATCATTGATTTCGATCACCGGATCGAGATTGAGAATAACAGGCTATTGAAATTACGCGACTTTTTCCTCTATTTTCAACTCAACAAAAAAAGTATTCCATTCTGACGTTCGACTTCAGTTTTTCACTCAAACAGCCACTATTGTCAGATTTGACAGAGGCCCAAATTCATACAAATAAAATTGAATAAACGTTGACCAAATAAGAATATTCATAGAAACAGCCTGAAGAAGACAGAGGTAGGCGATAAAAATGCTGCCTTTACTAAGGCGCTTCTCCAGGCCCCTTCTCGTCCGGAGCTTGTCCACTACGGCTGCGAACTGGGAGCCCCGTAGCCTGATCAAGCTAAAGAAGCTTCAAGCGGAGTACCAGTGCGAAGACGGGCGCCCCATCTGGCTGAAGGGCGGATTCCTGGACCGCATATTATACTCCACCGTCATAGTGTCGTGCTATGTCGGATTCGCGATGGTGGTGCTGACGATCTACGACCACGCTAAGCCGAATTCCTGGAAGACCAAGACCTGTTGATGAATAAACGATGTTGATTTGGTACTTTTCCTAGTTTTTTCAAGGCAGGGCCTTTGTAGAACTATATATCTTAAGGTCTGGGGGCCTACCGCCTAACTCGATTGCTGATGATAGCTTTATGGCAATGTACTGCTTACGGCTATAGCAGCCATCCTGAATTGTTAGGCGGCACGGATTTTATGCCAAATTTATACAAAATCATTCGGTGATCATTCATTCAAAGCTATCGCTAATAGTTTAGCTACATTTGGTGCGAAATGACAGCATGAGATCATAAACTATAGCTTTTCCTTTAGCAATCGAGTTAGGCGGTAGGCCCCCTGAGCATACGTAACGGGAAGACACCCCGAACGGAACCTCTCTCGTACAAAACGCCCCGTATGACATGTCACGGAGACACAGACGGAGTTTTTTTCGTTAAGTATGCTCAGACCTTTAGTTGACCACCAATTTGGTCGTTTGCGTTCCCGTTGAGTACCTATAGAATTTTGAGCGTCAGCGTGTTGAATTTTGCAACTGCTAGAGATTAACTTGTCATCGCTGACTATCGGGCAAAAGATCCGGAGTTCGAATCCTGAGTGTAAGACGCAACTGCGTCATACACAATTGAGAAAGACTGAACTGCGACAGGAGCTGTATTAGATTCTATACAAGCACAAATCACTGTTCGTTGGTTCATATACGAACCTAACCTAACCAACCAACCTACTAAACGTAGCAGTTCCGTACTGTCGCAGTTCAGTCTTTCGCAATAGTGTATGTCGCAGTTCAGTCTTACACTGTCGAATCCTGCGGGCCTAGCACACTGGCGAGGACAAGTCTCTCTCCACCACTTGACAGTGTTTTGTCTCTGGTTTTAGTGCGAGTTAGAGCGAGAGGAAAAGATTTTCTGTCACCGGAAAGAGATGTGTCCACGTCCCGTGCTACGGGGGCTGGTAGGGAATTTTAAATACTTATTTTGTTTATTATTATCATTATTTGTCAGTAATCTAGTTCCTTATCACACTACTTACTTTGGGCTAGATAACAGGTAACAGTGATGGCTTGACGCGCTCATCCTTCGATTGCGTAAACTAAGCAACTTTTATAAGGCGGGTCAATGGATGGGTAACCAAAAACTCGAGTTCCTCCGTGATTCGGAAGGCATATTAGCTATTGGCATATATTCTTCCTCCATCCATATCTTTAGGCCCCACTACATTTTAGTTACATATCCTACATGGTTTTAAAAAACCCAAAATAAAAATTATAAAGTACCAAATGAGCACTAAATGAAAAAGTATTACATTTTAGATTCCAATTTCTGGTTCAAGATCAAATAAAACCATAGATTAGTAGCTTATTAATTTATTAGTGCAATAAGGCATACATCACAAATTTAGTACTTACATCGTACCAAGACGCTCTGAAATGCATTTACAATGACCAGTCAAAATATTCAACATTTATTGAGACTATTACATAATACTTTGTGATATACATTCTCACCATCCATTGTTAAAAATAATAAGACTTATATTTCAATAAAAATCTTATTCGCTGTTGGTATTAAAAATAATTATATAAGGGACATTTTACCCTGAGAGAACAGATTACCAAAACTTCACTCCCGCTTCAATTAAATATAACAAAAACTTAAAACAATCTAGCTTTCTCAATCGCATTAAGCCGTAAAATTGTTGACTGTGAAAGTCCAACTGTCCACATCCTTGTTAAAGGAAATAAGTGTATGTGAATATTAAAAACAGCTTAAAATTTGGAATTGAAAAATTTCAGTTTTAAATCATGCCACATCTGCTTGGTGTTCGAATATTCGTCTTCTTTTTTCTATGGAGTTTCCTTTATGATTTCGCCAATATCGAGTGTTCTACTCAGACTTTTCTCGAATATTCGTCACGTTTACTACTCTAATATTATTGAGGGTAGTATTCGAATATTACTAATTGTTGAATATATTTAACAGCTTTATTAGGCTGTCATATTTAATTCTATAGTAAGAAAATGTGATTGGATTTAATTGTATCATTATTTTTCAGAAGAGCACATTTTTAATATACTTTTAACAGGTAAGAAAAGAGATCTCTGTAGAATAGTTGTCCAAACAAAATGACTGATTATATTTTAATAAATATCATATGATTATTTTGCTAATGTTTGAAAAACGTAAGTAGTTTTATTATTCAAATCACATAATACACATATTTCAAGTGAAAAGATCATTTTCTTTTACAAATTCAAAGTATTAAAAAAAAACAAAATATTTGAATAGAACGGACGAACCAGCATTACAATACACATTTCAACAACGCACCACACCTTTCAATTCCAAACTCTGAGTGTGTACTTTAAGAGTCTATGAGAGAGAGTGAGACGGTCACCGCT
This sequence comes from Cataclysta lemnata, assembly GCA_963931975.1. NCBI lineage: Eukaryota > Metazoa > Arthropoda > Insecta > Lepidoptera > Crambidae > Cataclysta > Cataclysta lemnata. The sequence continues at coordinate 10,217,943 of OZ008359.1, forward strand.
TCCTGTCTAGTCGATGGAGTCCGCTGGTGACCTGACGTCGTCAATCTTGAGTATCATCTTCACCAGCTGTGTGGCCAAGGCAATCTGCTGTTTCTTCGAGTGGAGGGACTCGATGACATTCATGGTTTTCATGTCGTTGGAGCCTGCAAGGAAAATGTGTGGTTGAGTGAATTTTTATAAATAAAATAAATAAATAAATATTTTTACACTCACACCTATCATCTCGCCCAAAGTAAGTAGCCTAAGCACTTGTGTTAATACATAGACATAGTCTTAATATAATTATGTTTATAAATATTGAAAATATACTACATAAACATATACACAACCATGACTCGGGAGCAAACATTTGTGGTCATCACAAAGTTTGCCCCTACCAGGATTCGAACCCGGGACCTCTTGGCCAATACCCAGCGATCTGAGCATTCGACCAAGGCGGCGGTTTTATTCCTCATTACCGGCCTTTTAATGCCCCTACTGCTGGGGCACGGACCTTCCCTATGGTTCGAAAATATAGGGAGATTGTGTCATAGCCCACCACGCTAGCCCAGTGCGGCCGGGACCAACGGTTTGACGTGCCTTCCGAACGGAGGGAACTCGAGATACAAAATTATTGGTCAGTTTTCACATAACTCAACACATTGAGCAAAAATGCCTTTCAAGTTTTTCTTGTAATGCCGCGACATTTTTAACTCTGTTTCATTTATAATTGACAACATTTCAAAAATTATAACCCCCCAAAGTAAAAATTCCATTTCTTTACTTTCCAATCCTGACTTGAAAATGCAATAAGTATTATGAAATTGAGTATTTAAATATTACTTACCTTTGCCCATACAGTCAATTCCAAGGTTGGGGTTGTTTTCTGACACCTGGCGCGCCTTCACCTCGGACAGGGAGTCGATTGGTGACAGACCACTGGAAATAAGTAAAAATCGTTATAAATTATAAATAAAATAACACAACAGAAAGGTGGTCAGTGGAAATTCTTTTCTTTTCCCCAGGGAGATTTTGTCCACGTTCCGTGCTAGGGGGGAGTCGGGGTTGGCTCATTCTAAGGCTGGAGTTCCTCCATACAGGCGATTAAAATAGTAATAATATATTTATTTGCTTCATACAGGTTGTTAAGATAGTATATACAATCCGATATACATGGATGCAACAATAAATTAAAAGGTAACTATCAGTTTTTGACATTTTATCGTGTGGAAGAACTGTCGAAAACTAACGATTATCTTTCATATAGCTTGATTTACGTTTTGGTGAACTCGAGCCTAAGTTATATTTTCGCTCCCAGGCCACCGTGGCAGACTCACTATATATGTAAGTGGGTGTACATTTGATAGGAACCGACCTGTTCTCGGCCAACGCCAAGGGCACCGCCTCCAGGGCGTCAGCGAAGGCCCTGTACGAGTACTGCTCCAGCGAGGACAGCTTGTCCGCCGCGCGCGCCACCGCCAGCGAGCAGGATATCTCCGCCGCGCCGCCGCCGTACACCACGCGCGAGTCCTGCAAAGTTGGCTCGGTTACTCGCACGGTACACCCGCCCCCATATTTTTATTTTTAGCAAGTTAACTGAGGAAAACCTGTAGCCATACTATTAGAATTATACACAACATAATGTAAGTTACATTTGCTATTTTTTAATACGTTTTTAGAATACTTTTTTAAAGCATACTAAAAAAGCACGTATTTAGCAAATGTGAATGTGCTATGATTTTTGGCACGCTAAAAAATTCTGACTGACGGTCAGATTTTTTTCGTTATCAGTGCTTTAAAAAAAGTATCTAATAAAAATGGCGTCGCAAGTAATGTGGACACGAGGTTTGCCAAATAAATTGATAATAGAATACGAAAAACATGTGTGTTTGTGGGATTCGTGCAGTGAAACTTATAAAAACAAAAACCTTAAAGATAATGCATAAGCAGACATTGAAAAAACTTCGCACCCAATCCAGTTTCGCACCCAAACACGTTTTTTCCGCGATAATGTGTTAACTATCCTATTTTCTAGGCGTTTCAATAACTGTGATAAAATTTCAACCGCTAGAAAAATAATTAGGGATTCCATATTTTCCACTTACGATGCGAGTGAAAAATTTTTGAGACAATTTCTGATGAAAATAGCATAGCAAATGTATATCGGCGTCTTTAATTATCGCTCTTTTAGTTTAGCATGCTAAAAAAACAATGCACGGAATTTATAGCAAATGTAAATCAGCCTTAACGCCGTTGGTTTTCCATGAAAATAAATAAATGCTGACCTGCACCAGACTCCGTACGATGCACAGCGCGTCGTGAACCGACCGCTTGGCCTCCTCCACGATCATCCGGTTGCCTCCCCTCATGAGGAGCGTGACCGCTCGCGAGTTGGAGCACTGCTCGATCACCAGCATCTCCTCCTTGGACGTGCCGAACGCTGGGAGTAAGAATAATAATAAATAAATAATAGTAGAACTATCTATCAAGGGCGATAATACAAAAAATGTATCAAATCAAATGGTGTTATGATTTCCTCAATTTGCTATTGTATGATGAAATTACTGACTTTATTATTTGTATACCTTTTACCAATATAAGGTAGAAATGTAGTGATCCTAACAAACTTGACGACTTCCATCATTGTAAAAAAAACCTGCATTTCACAAATGAAAAAATATTCTCAAATCTCAAGTTTTTGACGCCCGGGCTGAAGGCGATGACCGCAGATGCAGCCGGGACCAACGGCTTAACGTGCCTTCCGAAGCACGGAGGAGCTCGAGATAGTACATTTTTGGTCACCTATCCAATGACCGGCCTTAGCGAACATTGCTTAGTGTTTTTGTTTGTGTTGCCGAGGGTTTGAAGAAAGAGTTTAGACTTCTTGAAATTTCGCGTGACTGCAGCCGATGGCCCCCGTTACTGGTCGGTGGTAATGTCAGCGACGTCTACCAGGTAGCGTTGTAAACACTTAGGGCCTGTTTCACAATCGACAAGTTTTAAGTAGCTCACTTGGCAGTTCAATTGACATATATTTCATATTACAATTACTGTCAAACGATCTGCGAAATAAGCTACTCAGAACTTACTTGTCGATTGTGAAACAGGCCTTTGGTTTAAGCAATCGCAGCCCAAGAGCGCTATGCCACTGCGCTAGCGAGCTCCTCGTACAAGATCGTCAATAATGATCAATAAACAAAATTAGTACAAAGATTTTGGTGGTTAGAAAAAGAATTTCGAAAAATTATGATCTTGAGGCGGGAATCGAACCCGCGTCCGCTGCTATCCGGGCAGGTGCCTGACCGCTCGGCCAACCAAGACACTGTCTTGTGTGGCCGAGCCAGCGTCTTGGTTGGCCGAGCGGGTTCGATTCCCGCATCAAGACAATAATTTTTCGATATTCTTTTTCTAACCACCAAAATCTTTGTACTAATTTTTCTAACATTTATATAATGTTAAAATTAAAATCGAATAAACAAAATGACAACTCACTCAGCTCCCTGACCAGACCGCAGCTCCCCAGCTTGTCCGGGGACAGCTCCTCGAACCTTGGCACTATGCGTCCCCCAGTGGCGATGGCGATGAGCTCCATCTCGGGGCCGCCCACCCATCTCACCGCGGGCAGGCCCTCGCTGAGCAGCAGGTGGTTGGCCTCGTCGTCGAAGCCCCACTGGCATATGGCCAGGGTTGCTCCGGCGTCCTGGAAGGATTTTCGAAATTTAGGTCTTACTAGCTTGTATAGTTAGCATAATTTGGGTATCAGGTTTGTACTTATATATATATATATTTAAATTTTTATATTTGTTGATATATTTTACTTAAGTTTACATTCATTTATATCAATGTTGAGATCATGCAGCAAGGTTCAGGAATTATTTAGGTAAATTGTATTTGGATGTTTTTATTCAACTATAATAATGGTTTCCTTATATTTTTTTTTCTTTTTGTTTCTTGTAACATAATTTTTATCAAATATTAATATGTAGTTTGTTTAAAGTGAGTTTTTAAGAAAATGTTGTAGCACAATTTTTATTGGTTGCAAACTTACATTAGTTTTTCATGTATGTAGTTGTAATCTTTTGATTGGTTTGTTAACTGTCATTGTGTCAAATAAATAAAATAAAAAATAAATCATAAGTAGATGAACAATTTAGCACATTGTCACAATGGTTGTTCTAACAAATTTGTGGCGATTACAGACTTTGATATCACAGTGGGCTAAAGTGGTAATCGACTTATGATGCTAACCGTACACGATGCTAAGCTGGCGTGGACGTCTTTAAATGACTGTCAAAGTCTATAAAGCCTTGTTCGGACTAGGCTAGTATTTTAGTCTAGTGGCGAGTAATTTAGTAGCTAAACTATTCGCTACTGCCTAAAAATCGTTCGAATTACAGTCGATTAAAGCTCACAAGTCAGTGGTACTCTGCAAGATGTTCATCTTATAGCCTAATAAAGCCTACAGCGTAATAAAGTCAATAAACTGATAAAGCTAATCATAACGGCTATTTTATAAGAGGTGGATGAGGAAATTTGCGTGATTAATAAAAATAATTTTCTATATCCAAGTATGCGGATTGTTTCTTCTGTTTGTTTTTATAACACGGGGACTTAACATTCCATAAGCAATCATGTTCAATATAAATGGAATCAAATTTTAAGTAGTTTCGTCAGCGAAACGACATTTTTACGTCAACTAATGAACTCGACTAAATAGACAGGTTCGGACTTGTTTAGCCGGCGGCCGAGTGAGCACGGACGCGTGGTGGGGGCGCTACTCGCTACTAGACTACTAAAAAAAATAGAATAAAATGGATTGACTCGACTAAATTACTTACTAATCCACTCGACTAATTTTTTGGTGTTGACACGTTTAGCTACTAAATTACTCGCCACTAGACTAAAATACTAGCCTAGTCCAAACAAGGCTTAATAATTATTATAATAATTAACAACATAGATTCAATAACTATGTAAGTAATAATAAGTCAAATAATGACTTCTTAAGGCCAATTTTACACAACTTAGTGTGAAAGTAGATCAAACTCACTCACTTTCACATTTATAATTAGTTAAGATGTATGGGGTGGGGTGAGTAGCAAAGATAGGATAACGTTATGAGAAGTCAGAGACTTTTACGTTGTCGACACTTGGACTGGACAAGCCTGGTAGAATCCATGTACTAAACCACGCATCGAACCTGCAACCTATTGGTCAGGCAGGCAGACATTTGGTCATTGGACAAGCCAGTTGTCAGATGGAGCATGAAGAATGTCAACATCACAAAGATTTCAAATTGAATATCTTTTTGTTAATGGCCATCTGTTGTTAGATGACTGATCGCCACACAAAACTGCGACGTCGCATCGTAAAAATCCACGAGACGAATTGATTCGCAACAATCATTCCTTCAATTTCATTCTTCTTTGTTTCGCTGCTCTGCCGCGCCAAATCGCATCGCAGCAATTTACGTTCTAGTTTTCTGCGTTGCGGATTCGCATCGCGCCAATTGGCAGTTTTGTGTACAGTCAGCATCATAAGTCAATTACCACTTTAGCCCTCTGTCATACCAAAGATAGCGCAGCGCTTGCGTAGTAATAATCGCCATACATTTGTACGAACAACACTTTAGTACCACAATGTGGTACTAAAGTGTTGATCCACTTATGATGCTGACTGTACAAGCAATAAGGCCGGTATTCTGAAACGACACTTGGACATGAATAACGTTTTAAATTATGATTAACATGGGACCCTTATTCTAGAAGAATATTTAAGTATCAATTCATTGATCTCTGTTTACGTATATTCTGAAAAAACACTGACAATAATCGATAGGTATTCGAATAATCGATAGTAATTCGATCGATAGGTATATATTATTAGTAATCGATACGATTTAAATCGAGGTTTAAGCTATGATCGCGCAAAACACCTTATGGCCACGCTTGAGTAGAGTTATTATCCTATAATGCTACACCTTTTCGCACTTTTATATGTAGAATCGGGATTTCTCGACTTAAAAATTTAAATCTAAATTTACGTGAGTTGATAGCCGTTTTGAAACATAAATTTAAGTAGGGATTCTATATTTAAGCAATAATCACTTGAATTCAAATTAAACTACACTCAAGTGCCGTTTCACGATACGGGCCTAAGACAAGAATATCTTTTTTAATTAATTACCTTAACTCTGCGGACCATCTCCAGGAACTTCTCGTGCTCATACTGGCGAAGGTCTCTGTAGTCATCAGCTGAGCCCACTTGGAGCTTATGCTTGGTCTTCGGCTTCGGTGGCTCGAACGGGCACGTAAGGATGGCCAGCTTCACGTCCTGTGGTAAAGTACACGAGATTAATATCAAATGGAATAGATAATTTTTTATTTATGAAGTTATATGAAATTAGACCGAAAATGAAGACACCCACATTTTTTTATTTTATTTTTAATGTAAATTTCATATAAAAACCTTGCTTGAATTTCCCGCCATTCTAAGCAGAGGTACGCAGTAGATGACGTCGTAACTACGGCAGAATGGCGAAATGGCTGTTCTGATTCATTGTAATGAAAATTAAAAAGATTACTTGATAATTAGATTACTAACCAATTAACCATAGTTAATTAACCAAGTTTTAACGTTGTAAAGACGATATAAAGAATGCTGCAGGAACAGCATGGATGAGAAAAGCACAAGAGAGAAGGGAGTGGAAGTCTTCGGAGGAAGCCTATGTCAGTAGAGAGACTGGAGAAAATTCAATGTAAATGGATATTAATAGTAATAAAATCTTAAATCTTATAATGTTGTAAACAATAAAAACAGATTTAATATTGAATAACTTGTTGAAGATTATGCAACATACCTTCAAGACTTTGGGCATCTGTGGATGGCTCATGGTTTTGTCTATGATCACACCACGAACAAGCATGGAGTCCTCCATCCTGCCTCCCACTTTGCCCTCCACTTTGATGAGCTCGAAGTTGACATCACGCTTCTCCAGGTCAGCCACTGATAAGATGGCCTGTAGAAACAGTGCAAGTTTTACATACATTCATGAATCACACTATTTATCTCTGGAGGAGGAGGAGGAAGAGGAGTAGACAGAGGTATATAAACACAAGTCCTGTGTGTGGTGTACCTTCTATAAGGCACCCAAATCGCAATATATTGGTAAGTGGTATTAGAGGAATACTGCCTGTCGTAGTAGTTAAAATTTCATTAAAACTAATAATAAAAATAAAAATTTATGCATACCATTAGAATTTATTCCATGCAATTTTTTTGTATTTTATATGATTGATTTGCTTTTATTTTCTAGTTGTGTGATGACAGCACTGAATAAAATTCACTACACAAGATCAGATTTAACTCTATTTACAATAAAAGACAAGTAAATACTTACGTCTACCGCAATCTCCGCCATTAACCTGTGGCACTTCACAACGACTTTGCTGCCCAGAGTTGTCATGGCAACCTTTATAAGGTTCTCCCTGGTGTCTCTGTTCACTGGGAACGCTTCACTGATCGAGTCCAGATTTGCAAGCGCTGTCGCAGCAGCCAATTCAAAGCCATCGGCGACTCGGATGGGATGAATGCCTTTGTCAAGGAGACTAGCTGCCTGTTCAAGTAGAGCACCTGTGAAGGGACAGATTTGACATTAAATTTGTTGTGTTCGAAATAAAATCTTTAGTAGGATTACTATTGTGGTAAGAGCAGGTTCACTTCACTTGTGAACCTAATTATCCAAATAGTAAAACCGTACTTTTATAATGTTGCAACGTTATGGACACCTCAGACACAGCCAAGGAAGATTTCACAGAAAATCAATACACTATGTGAATTTTAAGTCATCATTGGTATCCAAAATGGAGCAGGCATCAATCTTCTAAAGCAATATATTTTATCAATTGTAATGAAACTTATATCAAACATTTGTGCTAAAGATATGGTTGTTTTATTTTCCGTATTTAAAAACTTTTATTTAATTTTTACAACTGTAGAAAAATATTGTGTGATGATGATAAACTTTTTAAAATGGAATTGGGAAAAGAAATTCCTAATCTCTACTGTTTTTCATTTTGATGTCAATGTGTGTGTGATACTGTTTAAAAATAACCCTGCAATAATTATATCAATTCTGTATAGCTAAGCTGCTGACTTGTGGCTAAGTGTAAGTGTAAAAAATATTTCAATATAACATCCTCACCAGCCAAAACCACAACGCCAGTTGTTCCATCACCAATCTCATCATCCTGACTCTGTGCCAATTGGACCATCAGTTTGCCAATCTGGTGTTCTACATCCATCAGCTTCAAAATGGTTGCCCCGTCATTGGTCACAGTAACTTCACCATCGGACGACACCATCATCTTGTCCAATCCCCTGGGCCCAAGGGAGGTCCGCAGGATGCTAGCTATCTGACGGGCTGCTTGGATGTGCGACTGTAACAGTGATTTTAATATAAGGCTTTTTGGGTCTTATAAAAAATTATAATTTTTTAATAAAAATACCCTAAAATGTCAACTCATTGTTTTGGACACCTCAGACACAGCCAAGGTAGATTTCATGATTAATCAACACACTATGTGATATTTAAATCATCATTGGTGTCCTTAAACTTCATGGGGAGTTTAACATAGTTATTTTAAATTAAAATACATATTAAAAAGAAGTTCTTGACAGGAAGCCACCTGATAGCGGGTTCGTTTCCCGCATCAGGGCACTAATTTTGGTGACCTCATAGCAATAATTTTTCTAAAATCATATTACAGTTCAAACAAACATCATTATTTTATTTTGATTTTATTAATTATATTTCTTTGAGTGTAGGTGATGTTAGTGCTAAGATGGGTCGATCGTACTACATATAGTGTATATAATTCTTGAATAATATAAATTAGGTTAAAAATATTCGGCGTCATGTGACTCACAGATAGTATCACCTGTTACAAAAAAGTAAGTTAATGTCTTAGATATCCATAAAAATGTTATAAAAACAGAGGCATGATAGAAATAAATGAATAATAAAGCTTATAGAGCAAGTTTCACTAGCAAACAACAAATTATTTTTAAGTTAAAAGCAAAATTAAACATTTTTAATACCAGGGGTTGGATAATTAATTTCAAAATTAAGATCTATCATGAATTAATTCGGGCCTGAAGTCTGTAAGAGTAGTTTAAAATTATATCTGTTCAGCGACATAACAAATAATTACAGAAAAACTAAATAAAATTACCTTCAAGGCATCTATACCGGTTAGTCTTTTCTGCCTTTCTTGGTCCCTCAAAATAATAAATGGACGACCATATTCATCGAAGGCTACCGTTCCTGGGAACATCGCCATTTTTCACAAATAAATCACCACACTAATATAAGATGCAAATAGATTTTTATGCTGAATATTTTTTGATGAAAAACAACAATGGAGTGGACAAAATGACAGATGATTTTGACAGTTGTTTGATTGCACAGACAAAATATTGTTTTTGACTAACCATTGTTATTTAAGACATGGCTGTATGGGCATTAGTTCCCTTTGCCTTCCCTGAAAAATGGGAGAATTTATAAAAAAAGAAAACGAGAGTGTTTGGCGCGTTTCGTGGTGTCAGTCAGATTTATTTTCAATAATTCAAAAATTGTTACAGAGTAGATTTTGTGCAGTGAAAGTGGTGTTATTTTGATGCACACGCATCCGTGTTGATGTGCAATTATGCAGAATCATCGAAAATAAGTCTCATGATGTGTTTGATGTTGTGGTGAAGATCGCTATAAAAAGTGGTTTTATCCATTTCATCAAGCACGATCATTAGCTCTGTTACTATTCAATTCGCGCCAAGCACTCCCTAGATGCGTTAAAATATGTGACACCCATATTTTAACGTAAAATTCATTTAATTCATACTTTTCACAGCTTTTCACCCACTCATTATTTCATAAGACTACAGATAAAATATACACTAAAGACTTGGCTGTATGGGCTAGACCCTTTGCCTTCCATAAAATATAGGGAGAATTTTAAACTAAAAAAAGAAAACTAACCATTGATAAAATATAGTCTCTTTGTTTCATTGTTATAATTTTCCCAGGAAAGCAAAGGAATTAAATTTCTCAAACAGCTTAAAATTAAAAACTTCTTAAAAAATTATAAAAGTAAAGCTTTATTTGCTTGAATATGCATCGACTATGCTATCGCCAATTATGTTAGGCCCCATGTAACAGTTGGCAAGCCTATTGGCATCTATCAGGCACGTAATTCGCAGTATATTGCTAGGTATAAGAGGAACGCTACTGCCCATTACTCATCGCTGTCTGTACATAGTCGCCTTATTGTACGACACCCGCGAGAGGGGTATTCTGCTGAATCTGCTGTGCCGTCACCACACGGCATGTCTGTAAGAACTGTCTTAATCCACTGCAGCACCATGTCATCCTTGTAAATGGCAATTTGGCGGCAAACCAAAACAACTCAACCGCATCAGAATCTACCTTTTTATGTCCCCACTGCTGGGGCACAGCCCTTCCCTATGAATGGCAGAATGACCCGTAACCCACCACGCAGGCCCAGTGGGGGTTGGTGGGCATTAACGACTGCAGATATAGCCGGGACCAATGTCTTAACGTGCCTTCCGAAGCATGATAATACATTTTACAACTCGAGATAATATATTTTTGGCCATCCATCCAATCACCGGCCTTTCCGAACATTCCTTAGTTTACGCAATCGCAGGGCGAGCGCGCCAAGCCACTGCGCCATCGAGTTCATCTCACATCACCACCAGACAGGTAATTTACATTTCTAAGCTCAACATCGCCTTTTCATCAACTTTACAATTTAGTGAATAAAATTAATTTGGAGCAGTTAATAACCACTACTGTGATAAAAACATAGAATTGATTATACCTACATAAAAATTTTATTATAACTATAATGACACATTTTGACACTCAGATTATGATGACAACATTTATTTCCTTGCTTTAATGCAAGTCAATCTACTCATTTTTACAGTCTTTATTAAGAGATTTAGAAGTCTGTTCCTAGAACAAGAACCCTAGATAAATATTGTAGTTGTATAGGACTAAACATTCATTGAAGCTCCTCTATGAATACCACTATCACAAAACATTATTGTTCACATTATTGCAACATATTCGTTTATTTGTGATTGTAAATGTAATAGTCTTTCATTTGATTGGTGAAATCCTTTAACGAGCAAGAAGTCTACTCAGATGACTTTCTCGCTCGTTTACGACGTTATATATCAAATCTTTCAAATGCCAAAGATTTCCCTTCCTCCTCATACTCCTCCTTTGTCATGCAGAATGAATAGAAGTCTGGATCTCTAAATATATGTTTGCCGCCTTCCCAGGCATAAGTGACGGGGTCTTTCGGCAAATGGACATTCACATCAAAATGATCCAAAGCCAATGACCGCACTTCCGCATATACTCTATCTCGGAACCCAGGAAACAGGGTGTTGCCACCATACAAAACTATATTCTCCAATAAACTTTCAACATGCTCCTCTGGACATGAGTTTATGGAATGCATTATAGCTTCCGGTATACCCATTTGTGGTATACCAACATCGGAAGGCCTGAATAAAAGTTCCGGTATGGAAAATCTTTCATTGTTCAGTCGCAGAGTTTGCTGCTCAAGATCTTCATCTGGTTTAACAATGTCTCGAAGGTAGCCCCTCCGTATTGTTGTGTAGTCTGGTAAAATGTAGTCTTTTACTATAGTGTTGGATGATCCTGAAACAGCAAATATAGGAAAGATAAAATTTAATATATATATGTACATATTATTATTATACAAGTTCTGCATCACTATGGACCATAGATCCATGGAATGTTAAGAGTTTTACCCCTGAATACAGAAACGCTAATCAAAGTTTGAGTCTTGCTTAACATTTAAATGTTGCCAAAATTGACGTTATACCATACAAATTCTGACAGGAAATGTCCACTTAACTGTTTAAGCAGTGCCAGTTAGAATCAGAGTGTAATGATGACATAAAAAGTGAAGTTTCAACTTTCTTCTTGAATTTAAAATAGACACAAATCAAAAACAATTTCTTTCTATATATTAAGTCTTAACAGTATAATGTTTAGAATTTTTTTTGGAGTTATGTCGTTTTATTATTTAGTGATATTTACTATCAGCTGATAAAGATACATGCTTACAAAACAAAATTTTTAATCACTACATAATAGTATTATGTATAACCTTTTTTCTTAGCAATCTCCATATCAGCCATGAAGTTCTTAGATACGAAACAGGAGTCCTCCTTCACTTGATTAATGACGTATGTTTCATCCATCACATTCAATTGACGGTATGACAGGATCTCTTTTAAGTGGTTTGTCAACACTTTACCACCAACATCTATTCTCCGTATACCTTCCCTGTGTTTTTTACCGTTGATATACGGAACTATGTATGTGTAACTGTACCCTGTATCAACGACAACTGTGCAGCTGTTATTATGCGATTTCCTGTAGTTGTATTCCGCTAAATCTGTGGCATTTATTCTCAAAAGCGACTGGCACTCGTACTCCTCGAAGAAAATTTCAGTCATAGCCTCTTGGATGGATGCAAAATTGAACAATGGTTCAGTTATTATTAGAGGTGTGTCATTAAAATTGACTGGACAGCACTCTTTGCTGAACATGTAGTCCCAGACAGTTTTTTGGGTGTCCCAATTGATTAAGAATCCTTTTTGGAATGCCATTATGTAGAACAAGCCGGAAGCGTCCCGACATTCTTCTATTTGGGACCCGATGAACGGGCGACGTCGTTCCGACTTCGCTTTCATGATACAATTGGGTACTGTTTTCGGTTCCATCGATGAGAAGCCCAGTTTCGCTGTATAGCCCCCGTTGTCGAGGATATAGCACGAAGTTTCAGACATAGTTAAGTGCTTAGGTTTAGGTTACCGGGTACGGGTAGTCACTGAATTTTTTAATGTTTGCATTAAAATTATTTTTTTATTTACGTTTTGAGTAAGATTTTTGCATCAGTTAGTGTTGTTTGCTTTAACAAAAAGCAAAGAACACAACAATCGCGGAACAATCAACAAAAATCTGCTTGCTTACTTATAAATGTCAATGTCATTGTCAACTGACTGACTCTTTTTGCCATTAAACAGGGCAAAAAAACACTAATCCATACATCCAAATTGGAAATTGCTTTTTATATTCAATATTGGATATTTTTTACCGAGGCCATCAAATCAAGAAACCTGCCTCCAATGGATCTATGTCGGGTGTTTATATTGGTCAATACAATTTTTTACAACCATTCCAAAGACCGAGTTTATTCTCATTAGTCGGAAGAATCCATGGACGCGTTTTTTTAATTCTCGCTATATTTTAGGGAAGGCAAAGGGTCTAGCCCATACAGCCAAGTCTTTAGTATATATTTTATCTGTAGTTTTATGAAATAATGAGTGGGTGAAATGTATGAATGAAATGTCTCATTATGTAATAGGATGTAAATACTTGTATAAAACGTATCTGTAAGTAGTCCTTTAGGTAGTACAATATTTTTTCCTTTGTTTCAGGCTGGGGCGCCTTTTTAATTTCTCTGTTAGGGCCCCCGCGCACTAGGCAGCCTGGTATGACGTTGTATGGGAGCCCACGCACTAGGCAGCCACGAAATCTCGGCTGCGGCAGCCAATGAAACGCGCCTATATGCACGGCAGCCAGCTGGCTGCGCGCAGCCAGAACGTGTGTAGGCGAATGTATGTGGCTGCGGTCAGTTTCCGCGCACTAGTTGTAGCAGCCAGACGTATTTTGCGTTCCGAACTTTGATAAGATGACTTTCGATACAGAGAAATTTATTCGGGAAATTGAAAGCCGTAAAGCAATTTGGGATATAACATCGGAAGAATACAGTGATCGGGATTTAAAGAAAAGAAGATGGGAAGAAATCACGAACCAAATGTGCTCGGAAAGTTTATCAGAAAATGACAAAAAAGAATTTGGTAAGCATGTATTTTTATTATCTGGATTATACAGTATAATACAGTACAGTACAATGATTCTGCAACACCAATCAATATTTTTGTAAAGTATCGCAAATAACTATGTATTCGTTATTGTTCTTTTTTGGTACTTAACTAGGTATTTTCACTTCAATGTTTTATTTAGATAAATAGGTAGGCACTATTCTAATGCATATCTGTTTTGCCATTCTAACGGATTTGCATTAATAAAATAATCCGCAAATAAATCCCTATAGGATGCTGATGATCGGCTTCCTCTATTTGTGGGTCCACCGGTTATTTCCAGTTCTGGTGGAACGTACAGTGTGTCTTGAAACCTATACCCGTCTCTTTCGCGCACGTAGTTATGTAAGACACAGCAAGCTTGTACTATGGCTATTGCAAGTTCCTGTCGGACATCTAGTGGGCGGTGAAAAATTCTCCATTTGTTGGCTAATATCCCAAACGTGCATTCTATGTACCGCCTTGCCCGAGACAGTCTATAGTTGAAGATTCTTTTCTCCGCTGTTAAACTCCTACCTCCATAAGGTCTCATTAAATTTTCACATAAGCCAAATGCCTCATCCCCCACTATGACGTATGGCATCGGTACTCCATTATTTGATATGGGGCGCTTCTCCGGAATTTGTAAATCTTTGTTGACAAGTTTTTGATACAAAATGGATTTTTTATATATCGATGAGTCACTACATTTTCCATAAGCCCCAACATCTATATATGTGAATTTGTAATCTGCATCGCATACAGCAAGTAAAACGATGGAAAAATAATTTTTATAATTATAGTACAGTGACCCTGAATCGCTGGGTTTTATCACTCTTATATGCTTGCCATCGATGGCACCAACGCAATTGGGATAATTTGCATTTTCATTGAAACCTTTTGCTATTTCAAGCCACCTCTCTTCATTTAATTCTGGAAACGATGACTGTCTCATATTCTCCCAAATCGCCATACAAACTTCATGTATGATATCTCGGACAGTTGTATGTCCAATCCGATAATTATGACTCAATTCCATTAAAGAACACCTGTAGCAAGATATCTGTAACAAAGAACAAATATAATTTTCAGGTAAATCTCTACAGAGCAAGTGGAAGAACATCAGGACTAGTTACAGCAGGGAAGTAAAACGCAGAGCTGGTATTAAAAGTGGATCAGCAGCTTCGCGTAAGAGTCCATACGTATATTTCGAACAACTTCATTTTCTTCGGCCTACCGTGGTAATTAATGAAACTCAAAATAGCATGGATGCCGAAACCAACGCTAGCAGCGGTAGTACTCAAGGTGAACGACCTGTTTCCAAAAAAAAGAAGACAAGTGACGACGATAATTTGGTGCAGGTATTAAGGGAAAGTATTGTAATGAGAGAAGAGCGTGAAAGACAGCAAGAGTCTGATTCAGATAGACTGTTTATACTTTCACTTCTAGATGATTTTAAAAACATCCCGAGACATCGTAAGCTTTCTACAAAAATGCGAGTTAATTGAAGTTATAAAAAGAGCTCAAATGCAAACTCACGATTCCGAATTTAGTCCGTTTCGCCAACGTAATGTTGATTATGAACCAGGGGCATCGGCCGCCAGATCATATAGACCACAAACATCGTTCAGTGGACAATATCGCCAAGGTCAAGGATACTCGACTGAATATGGACCGGAAACCACAAGCAGTGGGCAGTATCGCTATGGATACTCGCTACACTCGAATTATAGACCAGCAGCCTCGACCACTAAAGGCCGCCGTGGGTATTCTACGGCTATTCCAGACAGGCAAGATAATACTGTTTATACTGATGCGTTATCACCAACTGACACAAATGCAACAGATGTGTCTCAGGGTTCTGAATTACTAGAATTATTTACTACACAGGACAACTTGAACTAGGTAATTCATTACCATACATGTAAGAAATAAATACCTAATAAATGTTAAGAGACTGATTAACAATATCTTTCATTTTCGTACTCACCTCAAAGTTATCACCAGTTTTTCTTCAGGTTTTATACAAGCTCGCATAGGAGTATCAATGCCATTGATTGAATTTCGTATTTTTTCCAAAAGGTTATCAAACGATTGCACTGACATCCTCGTGTAGTTAAAAAACCGGTCTGGGAATGCGCGAATATCTTTGAAATAGGTTTGGAATAAGCCTTTTGAGTGTCTTTCTAGAAAAAGAGGATGAATCCAGTATCTTTTCTTTATTTTGCGTTTTTTACGAGATAGGTAAGCAATAATTATAAGTTCTTCCACGTCCATATTGCTCGACGGAAGGATCTAGACTAGTCGTTGATTGGCTGTTATAACTGGCTGCGCAAATACTCTGGCTGCCGCAGCCTGGCTGCGCAGCCAGGCTGCCTAGTGCGCGGGGGCCCTTAGATTCTTGCTTTTTTTATATCATTAAGCTGATGTGACGCTGGCAAATGTTTTTGTAAAAAAAATCCCTTGCCATTACAAACATACTTACTTACTTTTTTTTAACGCATCTAGGGAGTGCTTGGAGCGAATTTAATGGTAACAGAGTTCATGATGGTGCCTGATAAGGTGGACAAAACCACTTTTTAAAGTGGTCTTCACCACAACATCAAACACATCACAACACTTATTTTCAATGATTCTGCATAATTGCACATCAACACGGATGCTTGTGCATCAAAATAACACCACTTTCATTGCACAAAATCCATTCTGTAACAATTTCTGACCGACACCACGAAACGCGCTAAACACCCCGTGCGTGACATGAACCCATATGTTTTGTTTTACTATAAACCTATTTTGACAGTGCTAAGTCCAGGTAGGCCTATTCGCTAACATCTTTTGACGAAAGTAGTAATGGATCTGTAAATAGTTCGGTGATCATCACTTTCAACTGTCAAAAGTAAAATAGTTGAAAGTTAAAATTATATAAATGTTAGAAAAATTAGTACGGATAGCAGCGGACGCGGGTTCGATTCCCGCCTCAAGATCATAATTTTTCGAAATTCTTTTTCTAACCCCTTAAAAGTAAAAGTTAGCGAATAGGCCTACTGTTTGACTTAGCAACAGAATGAAACAGAAAATGAACGAGCTTGCCGCGAAGCAGCTTGACCGTTTCGGAGGCCCATAATGAGCCTCACATGATGACATGGTGTTATTTTGTTTTTTCTACAAATAAATATGCTATACAACCTGACATACACTCAAAACAATGGTATTTTTATAGTATTTATTGATTTGTTATGTTACATTTCCTAACTTAACCTAATCGTAAGCTGAAGCCACTATGCCAGATAGTTGATTCTCCTTATTCTACCTGCAAGAAAATATTACAAAAATTTTAGTTCAATGATGTGAAGTTTCACTACTAAGAAAAATACATATTTTGCTTGGGCTTGCCCCTTCAACGAAAACATGGTATTTTTCTTGTTTCAGAGGTGTATTTTACACCTATACTTCAACAACCAACTAATTAATTTAGGTCAAATAAATAATAGTGGGTGAGTCCATAGCTTTGAGTGAAATTTTAACAAATTATATTTATCCATACATTGCAAAGCCTTGTGTTCTAGCAGCGGGGGTATAAAAGGGATGGTGATGATGATGATGATTTATGCAATGTTGGACAGCAGCCTAAATAATTAATAAATCATTTGACTTAGGGCCTATTTCACAATCAACAAGTAAGTTCTAAGTAGCTTGCTTGGCAGTTCATGTGACATATATTTCATATTACAACTGTCAAATGATCTGCGAAGTAAGCTACTTAGAACTTACTTGTCGATTGTGAAACAAGCCCTTAGTGGCAATATTAAGATTATTTCAGAACAAAATTCCGTACAATATTTTGTAATTGTTAACAAAACATAGGAGAATTAGAGCTGCATATTCCAAGATTACATTGTTGAACGGACCAGATGCAGGTAATAATGACACATTTACACACATGGGCTGTGTGGTGACAGCAGAGTAGAATACAATTGTCACCACCCCAAATCTCTCCCGTGGGTGTCGTACAAGGCGACTAAGGATAAATCAATGATGAGGAATGAGCAGCAGCATTCCTCTTATACCACCTAGCAATAGCAATGTACTGCGACTTTTGTGCCCGATAAATGGCAATAGGCTCGCCACCTATTACATGGGACCTAACATAATTGGCGAAACGTGGGTGCTAGTTCACCTCTGCCTACCCCTTCGAGGATATAGGCGTGATTTATGTATGTATGTGTGTATGTATGTTTACACACATATATACTCATCTAAATGTATAATGATAACAATGTATAGGCTAAATCAGGGGTGCTCAAACTTGAACTGCTGGCAATCCACTTTAATATTGTTAGACTACGATCAATCGACTATGAGAGGTCGCAAGTATGTGATGAAGGATTGTAGTCTAGGTTAAAAATGATTGTCATCTTACATTTTACTTCTTTAGGAGCTGGTGACGAGTAATGAGGTATGGTGCTGAGAGCCCAGTGCCGGCGTACAATATGAAGTAAGCGGTCAGTTTGTAGCGGTTTGTGATGCCAAATGGCAGGTTCTGAAACAGTTGGTGTTAATCATTATTTTCTAAATAAATCATTCAAATAGCAAAAAACAAATGAAACAGAAGTTTTTTTAAAGTTGAAAAAAAACAACAGAACTTTAAACATAAAGTAACTTTTTTGTGGTTTTTACCTTAATTTTAAAAAGGGAATGATTATTTATTATCATTGACTAATGATGTCGTAAAGGAAAATAAGGTATTGATTTATAAATCATTAAATACATGCCATTTTCTTTTAGATAAATACATAAAATGTTATCAAAAGTGTCCAAATATCATTACATAATGTGGAGTACCGCAGGGGATAAAATTATTTGGTACTTACCTCTCCAGGAATGCCGCCGTGTGAGTGTGAGTTTCTCACAAAGTTAGTTACTACATTTCTGCCTAGTCTATTTGCGATACGCGAAAAGGGCATCATTTTGATATTTAAAAAACAGGAATTTGCAGAAATTCAAGTAAAATGTAAGATTCGATCACACTTCGCTCACGCTTTTTTTTTTAAACTACCACTGTGTTCAAGACCTGCAACAGATTTGATTCATCTAAGCAGAGTGGTAGTTTTTATGTTCCCGAACGCATCTGTGGGTGGTTTGAAATGAAACCCATTGAATATTATAGTGTTTATCGCAGAAATATATTGATTTTAGATGATTTTAATTAACTACAGATATAAGCGACATCAGCATAGAAGATAAACATATTGGGCGTCATCTGTAACAATATAAAAAAAAATATTTAAATAAAAATGGTCAAAAAGAGTACACGGACCTAATGTTCTTTAGCCAAAACGTTAATGATATAGATCTGCCCGGCTAGCATGACCATCGAAACACGATACGATAAAGCCATTTATCGCTTAGAACTGTCAAAAATCCATTGTTTTTTGACAGTTCACAGCGATAAATGGTATATCATGTCGTGTTTCGTTGGCCGTGCTAGCCGGGTTGGTTGTTGCAAGAAACGATTGGACGGATCCCGTAGCACGGGACGTGGACACATCTCTTTCGGGAGACAGAAAATCTTTTCCTCTCGCTCTAACTCCTACAAAATTCCGAGACAAAACACTGTCAAGTGATAGAGAGAGACTTGTCCACGTTTGGGAGTTATGTCCCCCTAGGTATCGAAAATAATTATGACAATAAAACTTAACGTTGTTTACCTCAGTTACTTCTTCCTAAGTTGGTGAAGTACTATCAGGAATGGCGCCGTTAAGCCCGTACCGACAAACAAGAAAAAATTCACCGTGAAGCGGGTCCTGTTGTGAATGGTGAACGGGAGGTTCTGAAAACAAATTAAACGACATAATTTTTTAATTTAAATAAATTAGGAATATACTGTACCTACCCACCAATCCTCAGTGGGCCAGCGTGGTGGGTATGGCCCACAGATATATTGGTATGGCCCAATCACCCCGTTATAGGAAAGACTAGCAGAGCTGGATAGCCCGTGGCTTAGCACGCTCGGCTGGCGATTGCGTAAACTAAGCAATGTTCGCTAAGGCCGGTCATTGGATGTATGATCAAAAATGTATTATCTTGAGATCCTCCGTGCTTTGGAAGGTACGTTAAGCCGTTGGTCTCTCTCGGCTGTATGTACAGTCATTAATATCCACCAATCCGCACTGGGCCAGCGTGGTGTGGCCCATTCTTCCTATATTCGTGCCTCTAAAGGCGTTGACCTCAGCTCAGGCGTGTCATGTCCAACTATCATGGTTCATGAGAAACAGCCTGGTGACAGACGGACGGACGGACAGACAACGGAGTCTTATTAACAGCGTCCCGTTTTACTCTTTGGGCAAAAAAGTAAAAAAAGTGTTTTTCATCCCACCATCTCGGAAAAAGCGTTTTTGCTCTTCGATATCTGAGTGCAAAAGCCGTTTTTATCCTCTAGAGGTTAAAGTAAATTTGAATTTAGAACATCGTGTGCAATGAGTTTGTGAATTCAAAACATCATTATACATATTTATTTCTACCTCCATGGTGCCGAAATTGTCATGCAACCTATTTTAATTTGTTAAAAACTCAGACTCGGAACCTTCTTGGTGTACTTTTTTTTGTAATTTGCTTTGCGCGCGCCATTTTCTTTTCACGTCATAAATTTGTTAAAACCTAGGAGTTCCGTGGCGGTCAATCAGCTTAGCGTCAATCTTGCTTAAAACATTTTGATCGTCTACAACGCTTGCTGGATGCTTGAGTCAAGCATTTAAAAGCTTTTTAGGTCTGTTTGATTTGTTTACGCTAGCAACGGAACAAAAACATACAGAAAATCAACGTGCTTGACTCAAGCTGATTGACCGTCTCGGAACTCCATTAAGGACGGTAATTTTTATTAGGTACTTACAGGTGTGTCTGGATGAATGTTGCGGGTGTGGCTGGGTGGCTGTTGGAGGTATGTCTGGGTGAATCGGTGTTTTGAGGGTGTGTGTAGGTGAATGGGTGTTTTGTGGGTGTGTCTGGGTGAATGGGTTTTTGTGGGTGTGTCTGAATGGATGGGTGAGTATTGTGGGTGTTTCTGGGTGATTGGGTGTTTTTTTGGGTGTTTTGTAGGTGTTTCTGGGTGAATGGGTGTTTTGTGGGTGTTTCTGGGTTAGTCGGTGTTTTGTGGGTGTTTCTGGGTGATTGGGTGTTTTTTTGGGTGTTTTGTAGGTGTTTCTGGGTGAATGGGTGTTTTGTGGGTGTTTCTGGGTTAATCGGTGTTTTGTGGGTGTTTCTGGGTGAATGGGTGTTTTGTGGGTGTTTCTGGGTGAATGGGTGTTTTGTGGGTGTTTCTGGGTGAATGGGTGTTTTGTGGGTGTTTCTGGGTGAATGAGTGTTTTGTGTGTGTTTCTGGGTGAATGGGTGTTTTTTGGGTGTTTCTGGGTAAATGGGTGTTTTGTTGGTGTTTCTGGGTGAATGGGTGTTTTGTGGGTTTTTCTGGGTGAATGGGTGTTTTGTGGGTGTTTCTGGGTGAATGGGTGTTTTTTGGGTGTGTCTGAGTGGATGGGTGTATATTGCGGGTGTGAATGTTGTGGGTGTTTCTGTGTGGGTGTTGAGAGTGTGTTTGGGTTAATGGGAGGGTGTTGTGGAAGTTTCTGTATTTTTTTTTTTTTTGTATTTTGCAATTTCCTCGTTGGGGGGGATGAAAAGTTACGTGTTGCACTCGAGTGAAAAGATTTTTGCATCACGTACAACAAATAACTATTATCTACAGTACATTATTTGTGACCAGTTTGATGTTCCATTGTTTCGTAATTACGTTTGCTGTAATAGGTAGGTAGGTATAACTGTAAACAAAAGGTATACCAACGGCCAACGATTGTGATGAGGCGCGTTCGTAATGTAAATTAATTTTTAAAGTGAATGAGACTATAACCGCCGACGCTTTATTTCGAGCACGCGAGAAACACATCAACACTAATTGATTATATTTCTTTTATTTAGAAAGCCTTTAACCCTTAATTGATTAATTTCGGTGTTTTAATGCAAAGTTGACCAGTTTAAAATGTATACGTACACATCTGCCTACCCCTTCGAGATAAAAATAGGCGTTAGTATGTATGTATGTATGTATGTATTTATATACAAAATTAGATACCATTTGATTTTGTTACCACTAAAATATTGTTAAAAATACTTACATTGGCAGAGGTGAATTAACATCCATTTTTCGCCAATTAGGTTAAAGCCCCTGTAATAGGTGGCGAGCCTATTGCCATCTATCCGGCACGCAAATCGGAGTATATTTATTGCTAGGAGGTATAAGAGAAACAGTGCTGCCCATTATTTAATATTCATCGCTTTTACCCCTAGTCGCCTTGTACGACACCCAAGGAGAGATGGGGAGTGGTGACAATTGTATTCTATGCTCTGCCTTCACGGCTTAATGAAACGTAGACACCTATCAGTTAAGTTAATTGACTACCAATTACCGCAGTATTGCTGCCGAGAACGATCGTAAAGGTAATCGTAAAAACTGATGTCCGATAGGACATGAAACTCCAGTAGGCCTATTCCCTAACTTTTTTTGACAGTTGAAAGTGATGATCACCGAACTATTTACTAATACATTGCTGTTATCACAGGACAAGTGTCACAATAGCATTATAGTAAATTAGTAATTGATAAGTAAATAGTTCGGTGATCATCACTTTCAACTGTCAAAAAAAGTTAGCGAATAGGCCTACTGGACTAAAGCCTACGAACTACCTTTCAAACTGCACAAGTAGGTACAAACTTTCTTAGACCCCATCGTAAATTAGTAATCAAAATAAAGTTCTAAAATAGATTTTTGACTAACGCTGCTGTTATCGGCAATTTTTAAACTAACATTTATGTTAACATGGTGCTTTAGAAACTTCCAATCCAGCCTACAATTTTGTCTAATGTCTATACATTCAAAAGTCTAATAAATATCGTCTTTTTATGTCAAAGGTAGGCTACCTTTTAAACCTACTTTTTCAAATGGGATTAATGTTATATGGTGGACACTGCAAACCAACAACTGTCGTTTAATTATCTTGTGATGGAGAGTTCTCTAAAGTCTTAGATTTAACGATGCTTGCACCCCACCCGAGGCAGGCTTGACCTAACTCAATGGAGATTTTCAAAAGGGATTAAAATTATTTATTGGTTTATTTCTTCTAAAAGAGGTAAAATCCACGCGGCCTATGGGCTATTTTCTAGGGTTAGGTTCTTAGTTACGTAATCTAAAAAAAAAACAATTTATTTTCTTACCTCGCCTGGCACTCCACCATGAGATCCATTTCTGACAATATTTCTCATCACATTTGGCCCAGCAATATTAGAAATCCTTGCAACCGGACCCAACATTTTGAAATAAAATCTTAGTTATTCCCAATCTACGTTCAGGTAAGGGCCGAGCGACGACTGATAGGTATTGATAAGATTATTACCAAAGGTGTGTATAATACGACCGGGTAGTATAGACAGCTCGCCTGTTTGTTTGCGTTAGATTAAAATGACCGTTTCGGTTTGTTTACTTGGCTTTGGAGTTAAACTCGGGAGCGAGTTTAAAAGCAGGTATTCCAAGTGGTATTTTGTGGATTGTAGTGCAATTTTTTTCGGAACCTAAAAAGTTTTAACCTACCCACAATTTTGAACAATTGTGCTATTGACGCCACAATTAAGATTTACCGAAAAGTTGTTCCGTAGATGTATTATTGTTTTTTTTTTTTTTTTTTTTTTTTAATAATCTTTATTCATGACTTGGATACATGTCCTTCAGTCGCATACATTATAATTATTAAACATTTAGGCTATAAAGATAATAAGCTGCTGCTTATTAGTAAATGGAAACAATTATCACTAATAAACATACAAGAGTAAGAATACTATAAAATAAAAAATTAACAACACTAAAGATACTTAAATACTAAACATGTTTTATATAGACTAATGAATATATTACACAAAATTAAATCTTCTCTACAGTATTTACAATATATTTACATAAAGGTGGAAAAAAATTGGAGTTTTTTAGGAGATCTTGAACGCGGCGGGGAAAACTATTATCTGTAATGTCACTGTTATGGTCAATAATGTCACTAATCAAAATTAACCGTTGGATCAGCCTGGCGAAACTCCCATACTGCAGAAAAAATGTATGGAGTTTAGGCAATTTTTAATGGCGACTTGTTTTGTCTCTTACTTCCGATCTAACCTTCCTTGTCTCGCGCTGCCAGAGTGTGTCACTAATGTCATAAGTCACTATGCCGTTTTGAAAATATAAGCGTTGTTTTAGTTTAGTTTGGTGCCCAGTTGATCGTCAGCTGCGCGGATGTCAAAAATTTTCAGCTCAAAGGAAAAATATTATTAGAATTAGTTTTCTTGAGTTCATATATGCTTTAAAGTATAGTGCCTTCATTTATTGTCAGTTGTTTGTGCTCTCATGTAAGTATTTATCTTAATCCTGTATTTATCAGTTTATCACCAAAAATATTGGCAACAGTCTTTTGTTTCTTCGTTTGTGGGGGGTTTTAAAACATGGCGTCTACTTCTGGGGGCAGAGTGCCCCCAGATATAGACGCGGTTAGTGATATGGAGGATGAGCCGATCCCGTCTCCTGGCGGCTATGTTTCGGTGGGCGATGATGGCTCCTCGTCTAGCAGTAGTGACCAACCAGGCTTAGTGTCGTACCATGACTTTAAGTTAGTCCAGTCAAATAAACGTAAGAATTCTAGCGGGCTAAAAAAAATACACACAAAAAGTGCAAAGATTAGCCAATTGCCGAATTTTGATAATAGTTCCAATACGATTTCCGAACTTTCCCATTCCCAGTTAACTGACAAAATACCACTTGGTCAGAAGTCAAAGTCGCAAAACACGTTTGCAATTTTATCGGGAGTAACTGATTCCTTGGCCTCCCCTGATCCTTCCCCAACCCAAACTGCCTCTCTCCCTATGCATTCACCTGCAGGAAGGCAAGAATACCTACACACAGATCGAGGCCCTTTTGCGGTGCATGTGCAAAAAATTGATTCCGATGATTCACCCGCCTCATTCCTTCATCCTATAAATTTTGGTCGATTCCTGTCAAAAAATAATTTTAATAGTATTGTTAATGGTAGCGTTCAAAGTATCGGCAGAAACAGGATAACCCTTTCTTTTTCCAATGCTGCTTCTGCCAATGATTTTATCATGAGCAAGCATGTGTCTGACAGTGGCTATAAAGCCTTCATCCCATCTTTTAGCACTGTTCGGTTAGGCCTCGTGAGAGGAATCCCTATCGACTGGAGTGTTGAGGAGATAGTTGCTGGCATAAAGGTCCCAGAAGGGTGTGGCCCAGTGATTAAGGCAAGACGTCTAAATTTTAAGGTTGTTGTTGATGGCTCGTCGGTCTGGAAGCCGTCCCAGTCATGTGTTCTATCTTTCGATGGTCAAACCCTTCCTCCAAGAGTCTTTCTATGTTTTAACTCTTTACCTGTAGAGAAATATTATTTCCCGTCAATTCAGTGCTTCAACTGCTGCAGATTTGGGCATACCCTTCCCAATTGTAGGTCCAAACCCAGGTGCTACAAGTGTGGCGCTGATGACCATTCAGGAAAGTCATGTGTGGTTGATGTAGACAATGCCTATTGTCTACTGTGCACCGGTTCGCATTTCGCCATCAACAAAAGTTGCCCTGAGTATATGAGGCAGAAGTCGATTAAGATCACAATGGTGGAGAAAAGCATCTCGTATGGCGAGGCTTCAAAATTGCACGGCCCAGTGGCTAAAAGTTTTAGTGATGCCGTTAGGACCTCCTACGCACCTGTTTCATCTGCTATTCCCACGCCTTATAACGCAGCAGTTTCATATAGGAAAACTGTACATTTAAAACAAAAACCTCCTCCTCCACCTCGTTTTGGTTATGATAAGGTTGTACACAACAATATTATCAAGGCTCCTATAATTCCCAAGTCTAATACTGCTGTCCCTGCCCCAGATCCTTCTCTTTTTGCCACTTCACTTTCTGATGTTATACAAGCTTTAACTACTCTTCTACATACTTATGTTATACCGTCCAACGCTGCCAATGATTTTTCTGTTTCTTCCCACCCATCCCAAAATGGCCCAGGCAATCCAATGGAACTGCCAGAGTATACTCGCTAAGAAAATTGATTTTTTATATATTTTACATAAATATTCCCCTGTTATTGTTGCTATCTCGGAAACAAGGCTAAAGCCGGAATCATTCCTAAAGGTTCCTGACTTTGTGTGTTTCCGAGATGACAGCCAAGATGGGTATGGCGGTTCTGCCATGCTCGTCAGTACATCTGTTTCCTCTTCCAAAATTATGGTTACCTCTCAGGAAAAATTTTTCATAGTTATAGTTAAGGTCAAGAATATCAATTTCATCTCACTGTATATACCCCATCCAAGCGCCTCCATCATTCACAGTCTATGTGTAATTTTGTCAGGGTTACGAGGCCCTGTTGTTATCATGGGTGACTTCAACATTCACCATCCTTCCTGGGGCTGTGAAAAAAGGGACACTCTAGCAGATCTCATTTTCAACATGATGGACTCACATAATTTGTGTCTCTTAAACGACGGTAACCCAACACGCCGTACGAGGCCTTTTGAAAGGAGTAGTGCAGTGGACCTTACTTTTGCTTCACCTAACTTAGTACCCGCCATGACGTGGCAGGTATGTACGAGTACTTTTGGCAGTGACCACTTTCCGATCATGGTAGAACTCCCTTTTTCGAAATCGGCTTATAAGGTGGTCAAACCCACCTTGAAGTACAAACTTACAGATAAGTCTTCATGGGAGAAATTTGCGGTTTTTACAGAGTCGCTTTCTGAGGCTCTCCCTTCTCCTTCTCTGGACAATTTGGATTATTGTTTTAAATGCTTTGTAAACTGTATTAATAGTGCCGCGGATCAGTCCTTCCCTCTTAAATCTGTTATCCCTCGTAAAAAACCTTCTCCCCCATGGTGGGACAATGAGTGTTCTGAGGCTATCAAAAATAGAAAGTTGGCGGAGCGTACATATAGTAAGAATATGAACTCTGAAAATTTTTCGGCTTTATGTTCATCCATGACTAGAACCAAAAACCTCCTTCATGCGAAGAAGAGAAAAGGTTGGCAGAAATTCTGTGAGTCTGTTACTCCTGAAATGCGCCCTTCATTCGTCTGGGAAAGGATTAGGTTATTCCGTGGGTCTTTTAAAAGCCCTACCCCAAAATATCCTTCCAATTCTGACCGGTCCAATAGCTTTTTAGACAAGCTAGCCCCACCTTATGTTCCATGTCACATTGACTTGACTTTTATGCCATCTTCAGAAAGTGACTTGTTAGACCCGTTAGACCCATTCACAATGGGGGAATTGCATTTGATTTTGCCGACCTTGAAAGATTCTTCTCCCGGCCTGGATGGTTTCCCATATTCTTTTCTCGTTAAGTCGGGGGAAAATTGTCTGAGATATTATTTGACGCTTGTTAATATGTTTATTGATTTAGGCCACATTCCTGAGCCGCTTAAGACGCAAATTGTCATTCCTATTCTCAAGCCCGGGAAGAATTCTGAAAGTGTAGAAAGTTACCGGCCGATAGCCATGTCTTCTGTTCTTGTTAAGATCGCAGAGCACCTGATAAAGAATAGATTAGAATGGTGGGTGGAAAGTCGTGGGATTTTGCCAAATTGCCAGTATGGCTTCCGTAAGGGCAAAAGTACTCTTGATAGCCTTGCAATTTTTATCACAGATCTGAGACTGTCGCTTTCGAGAAACGACTCAAGTGTTGCAGCATTCCTTGACATATGTGCAGCATATGATAGTGTTTGCCTGCATGTTTTAATGGAGAAAATGTCTCGGTTGGGTGTGCCAAATAAGCTTATAAGGTTCATATTTAAATTATTTTCGGGGCGTTATATCTCTTTGAGGGTGGATGGTGAAGTAGTAGGATCAAGATCTGTTTACAAGGGTCTTCCTCAAGGTTCAGTCCTGAGCCCCCTTCTGTTTAATTTGTACACCTTTGACCTGCATAGTTCAGTTACCCCTTTTTGTAGAATTCTGCAGTATGCAGATGATCTTGTACTCTATTCTGCAAATAAAAATATTGAGATTGCTTCAGCTTCTGTTTCAAATGGCATTATGTCATTGGTGAATTGG
The DNA here is from genome assembly GCA_963931975.1 of Cataclysta lemnata. Lineage (NCBI taxonomy): Eukaryota > Metazoa > Arthropoda > Insecta > Lepidoptera > Crambidae > Cataclysta > Cataclysta lemnata. The sequence continues at coordinate 10,246,054 of OZ008359.1, forward strand.
TTGAATTCTAATAGCTTAACCTTATCTCCGGAAAAGAGCTCGATTATTTTGTTCACCAGAAAGCGTTTACGGCCACGTATTGATATTTCCATTAGTGGAATTAGGATTCCAGTCAAAAATGAAATAAAGTTTTTAGGGGTTATTTTAGACTGTAAACTTTCCTTTGCTCCTCATTTGGAGTATGTTGTAGCTAAGTGTGAGAAAAACCTTAACATACTGAGATGTTTAGCGGGGGTTTGGTGGGGTGCTCATCACTTTTATTTGAAACTTTTATATAATGCTATTATTCGTAGCACCCTTGATTATGCATCTTTCCTTCTGGAGCCGGCATCCAAGAAGCTTTTGTTGAGGGTGGACAAGGTCCAGTCTAGGGCATTAAGAATCATTTGTGGTGCTATGGGTTCGTCTCCGATCAATGCTCTACAGATTGAATGTGTGGATCCTCCCCTTGACTTAAGGCGTCAATTCTTGGCTGATAAATTTTTATATAGGGCGTACCAATTAAGTTCTCATCCACTTCTCCCAAAATTGCAGCTGTTAGCCAGGTATACTTCCACCTTAGCTTTCTGGTTTCATAAAGTGGCTCCGTGTCTAGTTACGAGCTTTCAGCGATTGCAGCGGTTAAAGTACACAGTGAGTCGAACTAACAAGATTCCTGTTTTTGAATTCCGGTATGAGGTCCTTATGTTTAAGCCAGTTATATACCTTTCACTTAATCTGGTGAAAAATGATGCGTTGACTTCGATGCACTTTTTGCGTTTGAGAGATGAGCATTGGGCGGGGTGGAATTTCATATATTCTGATGCGTCAAAAGAAAATCCAATGGGTTGTGTTGGGGTTGGTGTGTACCATGAAAATTTTAATATAATACAGAAAATCAAATGCCCACCTGAAACATCAGTGTTTACTGGGGAGTGTAGGGGTCTTTTGGAGGCCATAAAGTATATCCAATTATTTAAACTTAAAAAGGCAGTAGTATTCTCCGATTGTCTAAGTGCATTAAAGTCTTTAGAAAGCAATCCATTCAAATCATGCCACAGAAATGAGCTGATTTTAGAATGTAAGCAGTTGCTTCTTCAGTGTTATCAAAATGGATATATTGTAGTTCTTGCATGGATTCCTAGTCATAGTGGCATTCGTGGGAATGAGAGAGCGGATATAGCTGCAAAACAAGCCATCATCTGTGGTGATAAAGTCCCCTTTAAGATTTACCCTCCTGACTTGCTGGCTTTGCCCAGTTTATATCTAAAAGCTAGTTGGTCTAAAAGATGGTCTAGTAGCAGTAAAATAAAGGGCTCTTATTATGCAAAGCTTCAACCTGAGCTGCCGGTTAAGCCATGGTTCTTTAAATATCGTGTATGTCGTAAGCTATCATCTATTATCACGAGACTGCGTCTGGGTCATTGCTGCCTTCCTTTCCATTTAAAAAAGTTACGTATTCTGGACTCTTCGCTTTGCGAGTGCGGGTTAGGGGAGGCGGATGCTAACCATGTATTTTTTTCGTGCACAAAGTATAATAGGGAAAAATTTAATGAAACTTTAATTAAGTGTAAATATCCCTTGCCTACCAGTATTGAAGTAATTCTGCATAAATTAGACTCATCCTCTATAAACTTAGTTGCTTCTTTTGTTAATAGTAATGATATAAATATTTAGTGTAAATCAATACCAAGTTTGTAGTATCACCTTCTTTTGCTCATTATGTAATAGGATGTAAATAGTTGTATAAAACGTATCTGTAAGTAGTCCTTTAGGTAGTACAATATTTTTTCCTTTGTTTCAGGCTGGGGCGCCTTTTTAATTTCTCTGTTAGATTCTTGCATTTTTTATATCATTAAGCTGACGTGACGCTGGCAAATGTTTTTGTAAAAAAAACCCTTGCCATTACAAACATACTTACTTACTTAGTTTAGTTTTCCATCTTGTGCTTATTTATTGTCTTCAGTGACTTATCATTAGTGTATATCTAACTAGTTTGTGTCATTTATTTATGTGCATAACAGCGAAATGTTTTACAAAAGGTGTGAAATATGTTGACGAAAATCTAGTAGGAAATTAAACCAAAAGAGGGTTTTCATGGCCAATTCTCACTAGATGAGAAGCGGTAAGTATTTTTCCATGTTATTATATAAACGCTAAGTAATTAGAAATAAGTTCTGGTCACTTTAATCAAAAATCATATGCGCCGTAGCGATGTCCTTACTACTTACCAAATTATCGATAAAAAATCTATTTTCGTAAATTGAGTATCAAATGTACTTGAGATGTTTCATTAGTTTTATACATATAAATATTGTTTATTGCAATATATTATAATATAGTATATCATATATAGGGTTATTTATAAAACAACAAAAACCTCCCATGACATAATAACATCATTAACAACAAAGTTTGTTGTATGAGTTTTATTATTCATCTCTCATTATCATCATCAAAAGTTCTTCTGTGTTCAACTCCACTTATTTTTCAGATCACAGCGTGACTTGTTGAAAGGCGATGAGAGTCATGGCTACAAAGCATATGAAAGTGGATCGGCATTAACCCCGTTGAAAAGCCGTTTCGGTTTGCGACTGACAGAGATGAATATAAAAAGCTGACGGCTTATCTTCGGAATTGAAGAGGCACTAGAAGAAGAAGACAGCGTGACTGCCGCCTTGCTACACGATGCCCGTCGGGTGTGATCGTTGCCTGCAACCGCATAAGCGCCTCTATTGGTAAGTTACATAACTTATCTTTCCGATATGGTTTGATAGCTCAATTCCTGAAGCTAATGAGTGGTTTATTTCAGAACCAGATTTCATTGATTGGGCAGAACCAGACCTTCGGGCGCGTTACACATAGTCCGCTATGGTAAGCGGTGAACAATAAATTGAATTAATGATGACCAGCGTAAACTCAAACGATATATTTACTAATCTTTATTTATTATTTCAGATCTAAATGTCCTGCTTACTTGCTTACACAACATTGCAAAAACGTGTGTTGATCGATCAGCTAACATCTGAAGACTCCGCCTAGAATATGAGATCAGAAAATTACCAACAATTTTAATTTCCACATTGTAAACATAACTTTTATTTTTTGTTGTTAAATAAATTGTATTAAATAATACTCAATATTTTCAAACGAACAGAGCTTTTTATTTTGCTTTTGTAGGATTAAAAAACCTGTCTGCAAGTTCTGCAAGGCAGGGGGGGGGTACCCATTCGTTTTTATCGATATCGACACATTCTGTAGCGTACACCACATCCTTAGTTTGCTTTTGTAGTATGTTGGCATTACTTTTTTATCTGTCTCTGTTGGTTGGTACGAGATCTTAGCCTAAACTGCGAGTCAAAATTGTTAAAAAGCTTGTTTGAAGTCCCGACTCTTAAACGTAGTGTATTATATACTCTTTGCGTTGGATATTAAAAGCAGGGCAGTTTATAACGATGTGTTGTAGATCAGCATTTTCTTGATTACAGTGAAGACATTGACTATTACCGTAGACTTTAATTCTATGGAGATGTGATGGTACCAGACAGTGTCCAAGTCTCATTCTTGAAATCATAGTGATGAATTTTCGGCCTCTATAAACTTCACTTTTATGATACCACGGTTTCACTGGTAAGTCTGTCTGTATATCAGCATACCACTTGCCTTTGGTTTGTAAAGTTATATCCCAATAGTCCTTCCATAGTTTCTTAGCAGTTTCATTGAAGGTATGGTAGTAGTCTGTGAAGGGAACTTTAAATGTATCAGTGTGGTCCTCATCTGCATCCATACGTGTTAATGAATCCGCAACCTCATTGCCTTCTATGCCACTATGTGAAGGAACCCAAGCAAACTCAATATTCATGCCCTTGTTTTCCAATTGTACTACTAGCTCCTTAATTCTAAATAAAATATAATTCGTTTTGAAAGACACTGTTCCATTATACATTGCTGTCAGGACACTTTTGGAGTCTGACAATAAAATAATATTTACACTATTTACATATCTATTAACATATTCTAAAGCCTGGTACAAAGCATAACTTTCTGCAGAATATATACTGCACATAGTGCTGAGCTTGATGCATTTTGTGAAATTTCTCTGGGGATCATAAAAAGCTGCTTTAACACTATAAACATCTTTAGATCCATCTGTATAAATGAAATGATAATTGTGCCTATTATCCTTAAACTCATAAAAGTCAATTTGGTTATGAATATTGTTTAAATGATATTTATCTAAATTAAGGTTAGTTAAGGCTTTGTATGAAGTGCTGTATATAGGACAAATATTATTTTTGTATATATTGTGTGACTTTTTTTCCACATGCATAAAGATTGTTACAATTTCAGGCAGAGACATAAGGCTCTGGGCTGTAATATTAGTGGCTGCTGTTGAGTGAAAAATCCTCTTGAATCTACAGAACTTATCAACAAGTGTACTGCCAGAAGAAATCATTTTAAGGAGAAATCTTTCAGCCAACTGCAACCGTCTCAAACTAAGAGGAGGTATACAAGTTTCCACTTCTAGAGAATTTATTGGAGTGGACCTCATTGCTCCACAAATTAATCTTAAGCCAATATTCTGAATGACATCTAGTTTTCTTAAAAGGGTAGTACTGACATTCATATAAGCTAGGCTGCTGTAATCAAAATGACTTCTGACTATGCTTTTATATAGTAAACTAATTATCTTAGGGTCTGAGCCCCAAAAAGTTCCTACTAAGTGTCTCAAAATATTTATTCCTCCCATAGCTTTTTGGCAAATGTGATTTATTTGTTTTTCAAATTTTAATTTCTCATCAATAAAAACTCCTAAAAATTTGTGTTCCTTGACAATAGGAACTACTTTATTGTTGTATAATATTTTTTATGCTTTTATTATTTTTACTGAAAACTAATACTGAGCTTTTCTCTGGGCTAATGTCTAATTTGAGTTTATGATGATAATATGTATATAATTGATCTAGAGCATTATTTATATTATTTTGGGCTATTTCTATATTCTGATTTACACTATATAAAAGCAAGTCATCAGCAAATTGTAAAATATTAATATGTTCAGTGTTTACAAATTTCAATATTTCAGAAGTGTATAAATTGTACAATAAGGGAGACAGTGTTGCTCCTTGCATAGTGCCTTTATTAACAGTAGTAGGCCCATGTAACCTATTATTATATCTGACAAAGACAGTCCTATTACTTAAAAAATTAAAAAGCCATTGTAAAACTTTATTGGGTATTCCTATGTCATGAAGAACTTGAATAAGTTCTAAAATATTAACATTATCGAAAGCACCCTTAACGTCTAAGAAAACACAGACCATATTAGAATGACTAAGTTGAACATTTTTGATGTCATGTATAAAAGATACAAAGCTTTCAGAGCAACTTCTCCCTTTCCTAAATCCATGCTGGATTGGCGGAATTAGATTGAGGCTCTCTGAAAAGTAATCTAACCGAGACTTTATCATGTTTTCAAATAATTTACCCAGACATGAAGAGAGTGAAATTGGTCTGTAGGAAGAAGCAATATTAATAGGTTTATTGGGCTTTAAAATAGGAACTACACATTGAGTCTTCCAAGGCTCAGGGACCAATTGACTAGACCATAACTTATTATAGATATTAAGTAAAGTTTGTTTTGCATTAATGTGTAATTTTTTTATTAAAATGTATGGTATATTATCTAGCCCTGGTGTGGTATCTTTTCTACTCTGTATAGATAAGTTTAATTCACTTATGATGAAATTTGAACTAAGAAATGAATTTGTAGGATTTTCTATAGAGGTGTCATATAATTTTAAAAGTCTATTCTGATCTGATAAAGTACTGTCTGATAAATTACTTAAAAAGTCTGGTATCCAGCTGTCATCAAAGTTTTTGTTATTACTACTCCCTATTCTTTTAAATCTTTTAATATAGCTCCATATTCTGGAAACTGGTGTTAATCTATTGAAACTTTCACACAATGATTTCCAGGAGTTTTTTCTCTCTTCTATAATTATTTTCTTTTTTTGGGCATCTATTTTTTTGTAATTAATAAAATTTGGTATAGTAGGACAAGATTTATATTTTTTTAAAGCACTTTTGGAATTATTAACAGCATCTTTACACTTCTGATTCCACCAAGGTGCTGGTTTCCTATGTATTTTTGAACTAACTTTAGGTTTATATTTTGGAATGGTTATGTCTTTTAAATTATTTAAAATGTTTACAAATTCATTGTATAAGTCTAGGGCATGAGCAGTATTATGATTTAATTGTGTAAAATATTTTTCAGATAAGGAATAATATTTGTCCCAGTCAGCTTTACTGTAAATATATTTTTCTTCCACAGAACAGACTTCATACAATGATGGTTGAACATTCAAGTGCAGAAATGTTGGGAAGTGATAACTGCCCATGGGATCCTCATGAACACCCCACTCACATAAATGAGCTAATGATGGACTAACCAAAGCCAGATCTATTGCTGATGCCTGTTTATTAGGATGTGGAAAAGTAGTAGGAGACCCATCATTCAAAATACATAAATCATACTCATCTATAATATTATATAAACTGTTTCCTCTACTGTTAGTGCTGTTGCAACCAAAAGCTACATGGTGGGCATTAAAATCTCCCATAATGACGTATGGCTTAGGTATATTGTTCAACAAGTGTTTTAATTTATTACTATCAAAACGTGAGTTATTAGGAGGACAATATATACAAAGAATAGTTATGTTGCCAGATTGTGTTTGAATTGTGATACAAATATTTTGGATAGATTCATAAAAGTTTGTATTTATAATATTATATTTTATACCATGTTTTATGAAGATTCCTACACCATTATGACTATTTGCTGAATTTTTATATATAAAATTATAATTTGGAAACTTAGGTATATTCGAATTATCAGTAAGCCATGTTTCATTTAGTAAACATATGTCAATGTGTTTTTCCAAAAGTAAATTATATAGTAGAGGTTTTTTGCTCTGCAAACTTTGTATGTTATATTGTAATAAATGTAAATAAACATCCATTAAACTAAGTAAGATAAAAATGTGTCTTTTATTTTCTTTGTAGTCATAGGTGAATCGTCTTTTTTGTTACTTAGAGCTATAAGGGACTTGACTATGGCATTAATTACTATGTCATTACTAGCTAATTTACTTATGTCTAATTTACTTATGTCTAATTTACTTATATCTAATTTATTTTTTCTAAATTCTTGTGTGTTTAATCTTGGGTATGAGTTTTCATCACCTAAAGGTGGTGGAGTACTTGTAATTGTGGCATAGGATTGCTTTACATATCTATTCTTTTGTTCCTCATATTTTTGTTTTCGAATAGGACATTCTCTAGAAATTGCCAAGTGGTTGCCGCTACAATTTATACATACTATCTCTTCTACATCACACTCTTTATATGAATGTTGACCTGAACAAGATGAGCATGTTTGGGAGCCTCTACATGCTTTTGCAGAATGGTTAAATTTAAGGCACTTGAAGCATTGTAATAATGGAGGTATATATTGATGTATTTGGTATCTGAATAGTTTAATGTAGGCATATTGAGGTAGAGTTGATGTTGCAAAAGTGACAGCTACAGTATTTAAAGGAATGAGGATACCATCGGACTTTTTCATAAACCGCTTTACTGAAATAACTTCAGCATCACAAGAAATATTCTTATATATATCTTCATTGGAAATATCTTTAGGGACAAATTTAAGTACTCCTATTTTCTCAGTTAGATAAGACGGTATAAAAGCCTTCATATTATTCTTATTTAAAAAATCTTCCATTTTCAAGAAATAATTTGCTGGTGTCGCCTTTCTAAATGTTACCCCTATTTTATGAGCATTCACTCTGTGAACACCAACTATTCCTTTAACATTTTCTGTGAATAAATTGGTTAATGTAATCGGATTTTTATTACCAATTTTTTCCTGCTGCGTCGATTCCACATAGACAATGTATTCAGTGCTGCTATTTTCTATAAACAATCTCTTGTAATTCGGTTTTGTGAAGATTTTATACTTGGCATTTGCGTTACTTGCCATGTTTGGTGAGGGCAAGTCACAGAATTTTCTTTTCCGTTTTCCCTCTCCAGGGTCCTCACAGTCACCGTGAGGACCCATTTCCTAAAAATAAGAACTCACCTACTAGTAAAAACAGTTAACTTTTCCAAGAAAAATCAAATAATTCAATTATTTTAGGAATTAAATTTTCGTAGAAAAATTTAAAGTGCGCACTCAGTTTGACTTCCCGCCAAAAAGTCTCATGTATTATTGTTTTTTTTTTTTTAAATATTTTATTGGCAAATGGATACAAGTCCTTAAGCCTAACTTATTCTATCTAAAATTACATAGGTATTAAAGTTTTCCTATAGAGGAAATTACAAAATTATAAATATATCTAAAAAATAAACTGTTGCTTAAAAGTTTATACAATTCCTTTGGCACTTCACATTTATTAAGTACACTGACACTTTGAATATCTGAAGCTAAAATCAAACGTTGGACGTTAAACTGCTGACAGCTCATAAATAAGTGTTCCAGGTCTCCCACTTTATCCGGACAAAATTCGCAATTCTGGTTATTTGTTATGCTCAGTCTTGTTAAATGAGCTGGAGTTCTACAATGGCCAAACCTCAGTCTGTTGATACATGTTATAAAGTTTCTCGACTCAGCCCTAATTTTCCTTTTATGGTACCATGGTCTTTGCGGCGGGGTAATCTGAATAGATGCGTACCATTTTCCCTTCACTTCAGAGGATTTCTTCCAATATGCATGCCATAATATAGTGATGCTGTCATTTATGTGCTGATGGAAATCCGTGAATGGAACACAAACTGTTTCCGAGTGATCCTCGTGAAATGTGCCTCGGGCTACTTGATCTGCCACTTCGTTCCCTGTTATTCCGGAGTGAGAAGGTACCCATTTGAATTGTACACTTTTGCCACTGTGACTTAAATCTAGTAATATCTTCTTTATATCTAGTAACATATAATTAGTATGAAGTTGGAGTAAATTGCCATCCAAAGCCAATAAAACACTCTTACTATCTGTTATCACAAGAAAATTTAAACTATTTACACTATTTACATACATTAAAACTCTATAAATTGCATAACATTCTGCTGTGAAAATACTACAACTAGAATCCAGTTTAAAACATCTAGTTACTTTACACTGTGGATCGTAAAATGCTGATGATACTCTATCAGGAGTTTTGGAACCATCTGTATACAAAGTGTAAATATGAGATTTCTCATGTAGATACTGTAAAAAATCAGTTTGACTGTAAACCTTTTCATAGTCGACAGAAATGCTATACTTAATTGTTGCATGATAACCTGTATCGAAAATTGGTAAAAGCTTTGAGGATCGCAAATTACTACAGCTTATTTTAACATTTAACAATATTTTTAACATTTCTGGTAAATGTTCTGAGATTATTTCATGCAAAGTTATATCTGTATGTTCAGTGAAAATTGCTGGGAGATTGTGACTTGGTAATACTCTATTGTGAACAAAACTGTTTTCAGTTGCTAATAATTTGAGACACAATTTCTTTGCTATCTGTAATCGTCTCAGTTTCAAAGGCATTATGCAGGATTCTGCTTCCATTGCATTGATTGGAGTGGAGCACATGGCTCCTGTGATAATTCTTAAGGCTTTATTTTGTATAATATCTAATTTCCTTATAAGACTAACATTAGAATTCATATAGGCTACAGAACTATAATCAAAATGGCTTCTGACAATACTTTTATATAACATTGACAGAATTTGGGGATCTGAGCCCCAATGTACCCCTGCTAAAGACCGCAAAACATTTAATCCCTTGCTAGCATTTTTTATAATGTAATTAATATGTGTTTCCAATGTTAATTTCGAATCTAAATATATTCCTAGGAATTTCTTACTTTGTAACCACTGTATGTTTTTACAATCATATGAAATGCTAGGAAGATCATGTATATCTATGTGTTTTTTTGAAAAAATCATTGCACCACTTTTATGTGCACTAATTTCAAGTTTTAAACTGTTGTAAAAATTATGAATTTGTGTCATTCCATAGTTTAAATTTCTAATAGCAATATTTACATCATTATTTACACTATATACAACAATATCATCAGCAAATAGAAGACATTTAACTGATGAATTGACTAAATAACTATTAATTTGGGATGTGTAAAGACCAAACAAAAGTGGTGAAATAGTTGAACCTTGCATTGTTCCTTTATATACAGATTTAGGACCATGTAGAATATTATTAAACTTTACATACATCTCTCTATTATATAGAAAATTGAATAACCATTTACATACTTTTCCAGGTATGCCATAATCACTAAGGATTTCTATGAGAATTGATGGATTCACATTATCAAAGGCACCACACACATCAAGGAAAGCACAAACTGTATAAGAGTGGCTATGGAATGAATTTTTAATATCTGTGATAAGGGATATGTAGTTCTCTACTGCACTTTTACCTCTTCTAAAACCAAACTGCTGTTCAGGTAAGAGTTGATTTCTTTCACTATAAAATTCTAATCTTAATTTAAGCATATTTTCAAATATCTTGCCTATACAAGAGGACAAAGATATTGGTCTATAAGAATTACAGTCATTCTCTGGCTTATCAGGTTTTAATATTGGTATGACACATTGTGTTTTCCATGTTTTTGGAATGCAATCATTTTCCCATAGTAAATTATAAACTTGTAATAAGATGTTTTGGGCTTTAGGATGCAATTTACGAATCAAATTATAAGTAATATCATCAAGGCCTGGTGTTGTATCTTTCCTTGATCGTAGTGATGCCTTAAACTCATTTAAATTAAATGGTTCGATCAAAAAACCAGCTTCAATGTTTCCAAGTGATGCAAAAAAGTTATTTAATCTATTTGTATTTACATCTTTTTCAGGTGCAGATTCTGGGGCATATTTTTTTAGAAAGGAAGGAATCCACTCATCATTTTTTGAAGATTTTGTACTACCAACACGCTTAAATCTACGAATATAATTCCAAATCATACTAACAGGTGTGTATCTATTGAATGACTCACACAATGATCTCCAACTATCTTTCTTTTTCTGACTAATTAATCTCTTTTTACGGGCATCTACTTTCTTGTATTCTATGTAATTATTAATCGTAGGTATGTCTCTATAATTTTTTAAAGCTTGTTTACTATTACTTACTGCAGAATAACATTCATCATCCCACCATGGCACTGGTTTTCTAATATAATATGAAAATCTATTTACAATTTTAGGAATACAATTTAGCTTGATTTTGTTAAGTGTGTCACAAAATGAATTATATATGTTTAATGAGTTACTGTCATCAAAATTAATGTTATCAAATGCTTTTTCACTTTCAGAGAAGTACCTAGACCAGTCTGCTTGTTTATAATTGAAGCGATCAGTTGGAGTGCCGAGAACATACTTCTCAACAGATGTATGAATATCTATTATAGTGGGAAAATGATAACTACCCATTGGGTCATCATGGACCCTCCATTCACATAATGGAGCAACATTTGGGCTTATGCAAGATATATCTATGGCCGAAGGGTTGTGATTGACAGTACCTACAGTAGTTGGAGATCCTGTGTTTAATATGCAAAAATCGCATTCATCTAACAAATTATAAACATCATTCCCTCTTGAGTTAGTGGAAAGGCAACCGAACGCTACATGATGAGCATTCAAGTCGCCCGAAAGCATAATTGGTTTGGGCAAGCTATGGACAATTTGTTTAAGTTTCCTACTGTTGAAACGGTTTCCTCTAGGAGGACTATAGGCACATAATAGAGATAAATTACCTATGTTAGTTTTCAATATTATGGCAACTGTTTGAAGAAAATCAAAGTATGGAGTTTGTACTACAGAATATTTAAAATTATTTTTTATCAAAATGGCTACACCTCCATAACCATCCAATCCATTTTGGAAAACAATTTTGTATTTTGGTATATTCAATGTTCTGTCTGATCTCAACCAAGTTTCATTTAACATACAAATGTCTATATCTTTTTCATTAAGAAAGTTAATTAATAGAGGTTTTTTGTTGTTTACACTTTGTATATTAAATTGAGCAATAGTTATATAAGTTTTCATGTTTTGTGTTTCATTAAAGGGCCTATTAACCATAAAATTAAATTAAATTGCTTAAAAGTACTTCTTTTATTTTATTTGTTGTTACAGCATCCTTACTATTGGAATTTGCCAAAGTAACTAAAGATTTGACTAATGCATTTACAATTATTTCATTATTTGCGATATTTTGTACATCAAAATTTCGTTTATTGTTGTCTTGTTTTTGTAGTACTGTGAAAGAATCAGTTTTATTAACATTCCTTTTCTCTATTACTTTTTCTGTTCTGTTACTTAATGTAGGAAAATTATTATTATCTAACTTAGTTGCTAAAACAGTGGCAAAAGAACGATTTTGGTTTAAGACTAAATTACGTTTTTCTTCCATTTTCTTCATTTTAACAGGGCAGTCCCGGGAAATGGCTAGATGGCCACCTCCGCAATTAATACAAAATAGGGTCTCTGAGTCGCATTCCTTGAAAAGATGTGCACCTGAGCATGAAGAACACATCTGGGTCCCTCGACATACTTTTGCAGAGTGATTGAATTTGAAACATTTGTAACATTGTATTAGAGGTGGTATATAAGTGTGGATCTGGTATCTAAATAAATTGAGAAATGCAAACTTGGGCAAAGTAGTTGTAGAGAGCGTAATGGCTACGGTGGTCAATGGCATAAGCTGTTTGGTGGTACTGTCTCTCTTCATAAACCGTTTTACAGATATAATATCGGCATCGCATGTAATGTTCTTATATATTTCTTCATTAGACAAGTCTGTAGGTACAAATTTGATGATGCCAGTTTTCTCAACTAGATGGGCAGGAATAAATGCTCGAAATTTATGTTGGTTGAGAAAATGATCGTGTTTTAAAAAGCTGTTGGCTGCAGCAGCCTTTTTGAAGGTAATTCCTATTTTGTATGCATTTATACGGTACACACTAGTAATTCCTTTTATATTGTCTGTGAATAATTGAGTTAGTTTGATGGGATTTTTGTTACCCAATTTCTCTTTTTCTTTCGATTCAACATACACGGTTAAGTCACTAGCCCTGTCTTCAAGGAATAGTCGCGTATAATTTGTCTTAAAATATATTTTATACTTATCTTCCTCGCTGTTGGCTTTTTGATATTTCCTTTTGCGATCGCCGGGATGTTCCCCGTCGCTCTGCGTCCCCATTATAACAAATGGGGCGCAATTAATTTATATTATTAGTTCTTATACCTTTCCTATTAATTTAAGCGAAAAAACAGAAATTTAAATTTAAATGAAAAAATTTCGCCCGCCTTGTTTGACTTCCCGCCAAAAAGTCATGTATTATTGTTAAATATATTTATTGCTTGTGTTAAAAATGAAAGGAATTTAAGAAAAACTATTTAGTTCAGTGCGGTTAAATAATTTCTATTCTTTATTCTTTCTTTAGTAGTTTATATAGTAGTTACAAATTTTTGTGAAATGGCAATATTATCTCTGCCATTTTAAAAAAAAGAACAGTCGGCCACGCTTGCCACCAGAAATCGTTTCACGTTTTGGGGACTATTTCCCCTTTGTTTCGTTCTAATATTGCAGTAATTACCTCATTACCGGAGCAAAACCTATATTTACACGTCAAAATTCGAAATGGCCGATCTAGACGATTTTTTTGCGAAGAAAGATCGTAAAAAGTCGAAGGCAGTCAAGAAGTTCGCTACCGCCGATGAAATAACTAAAAAAATAGATGATCCCAAACAGAAATCAGAAATACGGTCTAAAAAGGAAAGGCCTGCTCAAGAGGGAGACGAGGCAGGCAGAGCTGGGGTGAGGTTTTAACTTCTTATAGTAGACTATCGAATATTTTTGCAACTCAGTCGAGTAACTGTCAAAGATTCTCTCTGTGTCATTCTCGGTAGATATACCGAGGATACATAGAACAATTTAATGCTTACAGGCGCAGTTTGTAAAAACAACCTTTGTAATCGCCTGACACCTATTGAATACTTTGCTTGGATATAGCTCTTAACCTTACTAGGTAATTTACTGTTATAACCTGAATTTTTAGGTCACGCCACACCAGCAATTTACTGAAAAGTTTTTCGTTATGAGTAAACATGCAAGTCTTCTCTTTGCAACAAATGCATACAAACAGTCTTATAGTAAAATCAATTTGAAATATTGTTTGGTCACCAGATTTTTACATACTAGGAGAATAATTAAATTATTGTTTATTAGGTAATTTGACTAACTCAATATACAACATGTAACAGAAATAACGCTCACCCTGAATGCATCTCATGCTAACATAAATATATAAATAGGTGCTAGTATAATATTTTTCTTTTCTTCTTCTGCCATACAAATATAGCAAAATTTAAGACAGCGATAAGTAATAGGCAGCAGCGTTACTCTTATACCACCTCTTATACCTGGCAATATACTGCAATTTAGGTGCCCGATAAATAGCAATAGGCTCCATACCTAAGTATTATTACATGGGCCCTGTCCTATTTTCCGAAAAGTGAGTGTTGATTCGCATCTGCCTACCCCTTTGGGAATATAGGCGTGATATATGTATGTATAATTTTTATAGGCCGTGTGGTGACGGCAGAGTAGAATACAATTGTCACTACCCCAAATCTCTCCCGTGGGTGTTGTACAAGGCGACTAAGGATAAATCAGTCATGAGGAATGGGCAGCAGCATTACTCTTATACCACCTAGCAATGTACCTACTGCGACTTTTGTACCCGATAAATGGCAATAGGCTCGCCACCTATTACATGGGACCTATCATAACTGGCGATACGTGAGTGCTAGTTCACCTCTGCCTACCCCTTCGGGGATATAGGCGTGATTTATGTATGTATGTATAATTTTTATATGACCAAGTTAGCAAGGTTAGTGTTCATACTTTGAGATATTTCTGTTACATTTTGTATATGCATTTAAATCTTAAGGTATGCACTGCATTTTAACAATAAAACCCCAATTAAAAAAGGAATGTATTTCAATAGACCACATAAAATGTCCAATATTCATTTGTAAATCTGTTGATAATATACTGTTGTTGGCAATTCCACATCTGTATTAGGACACTGGACACTTGTTATTTAAGCATTTAAATGGACAATGACTCACAGAAGTTGTTTGTCAGGTCTTAGAACAGGAAAACTACACATTTAATGCAATGTACAATTAACGTTGCATTATTTGTGACAGTGATTACTATCTTTATTAGCTTTAAAACGCAACACCCTTAATATAAGTACCCATTATATTAATGACGAATTAATAAATCTTGAACACTGTAAAAACAGTACAGAAATTAAGCGGCCGACAAGCTTAAAAATATCCATGTTGCCTCAGTAGTAAAAGTTCTTAAGGGGCACATAATAATAATTTAATTCATAAATCAAAATAAAACAACACAAATTCACACGTTAAGATTTATTATACTTTTCAAAGTTATACAACGCTTGTAATTCGTTTTCTACATGTCAGGCTTTTTACCACACAAAGCCTCATTCTCCTTCTCAATCTGGCTTTTACTATACCAGTATGTAGGTAAATTTCTTCTAGTTTCGTTAGCTGCATTTATTATTTTTTGGTTTAAAACATAAACAGATTTTACAGGGTTTGTTTCATTATAAACTAACTGACATGGCAGGTTATTTTTAGGCGACGAATAAAAATATAACTGAAGAGTATGAAAATAAAGTAGAAAGTTCAATGTTGAAGGTCGTAGGTACAAAAACAATGCCGTGAGATGCTTAGGCATGCTGTGGCCTTCGGCACGCCTCGGCATCCCTTGGCGGTCTTCGGGATACCGAGAGATACAGCGACAAGACAAGACCTAAGAACGCCTCGGCATGCCCAAGGACGCCTCGGCACGCTAAAGGATACCACGGCATTGTTAACGCCAGTGTGCGCTTACATGCTGGGATGCCGAATGATCCCTTGCCGACAATGTGCGCCGGGCCTAAACTTTTCATGTCCCCCTCATATAAACCAAGAAGGTTATATTATTCAAGGGTCTTAGAATTCGTAGAATAAAGCTTAAAGGAAGGGCTCCAAGGGACTATCTGCGCCCATTGTTGATCGTTCTTGGAAACCGGTGCTTGCGAGCGGGATAGTCGTACAATGTGAGCGTGTGTGAGCAAGACAGCAATAGCTGAACCATTTTGTGTGTTAAGTTTAGTTAGTCTGCTCCATAGTAAGTATACTATCCTCTTTGGTCTGCTCGGGCGATTCGACCGTGGTCCGCCTCAGCTCTGTCAGCTAACACCGTACGCGCGTCTTGACTTTTGTTCTGTTATTCGAGTATTGTTATTTTAAACGTTTTCGTTATAACGTTAAATATCGTTAAAAATCTTGTTATTTGATAACTGAGATTATTTTTTTTTTCGTTTTCGGTGCTCTCTGTTTCTAACTTGGCTTGCGTTTCTTGACTCGATTCTACTTCTGGTTGATGACTGTGCTTGTAAACTAGCCTTTGATTTGGAACTGCTAAGATGACGACGTTTTCGAACGAAGAATACGCCGATATGTTAATATGTTACGGGTATAGCAATTGCGTATCTACACTGGCTCGCAAGGAATACTTATTACGGTTTCCCGGCCGGCGGGCGCCTAATGTTAGGGTGTTTGACGGAGCTTATCGACGGCTCAGAGAGACTGGGTCTGTTTCACGGCAACGATCAGACATGGGTAGGGTACCTGTCAGTGACGATGATGACGATGATGACGGTGAGGAAGGTGAGGTAGCACTTCAAAAGTTTAGATTAGATCCCGCCAGATCCATTCTAGCGTCGGAGCGAAAAAAATACGTAGAATGAGTAGAGAGTAGAGTGTCGTAAAAGTCGACTAAGTTGTTTGACGAATAAATAAATACACGTGATGTCTTACTACACTCCCCCCCCCCCCTGTGATATTTCGTGATTTTTGCCGAACCACTTTCGGAGCCTCGCGTGATTAATCGACGACCCCTGAGATGAACGCCAAGCTTACATACATACATAAATCACGCCTATATCCCCGAAGGGATAGGCATAGCATAGATGAACTAGCACCCACGTTTCGCCAATTATGTTGGGTCCCATGTAATATGTGGCGAGCCTATTGCCATTTATCTATTTCACGAAAAACACTTCGGGCTTTATCGTCGCTTACCATCAGCCCGGCTAGCATAGCATGACCACCGAAACGTGACATGATATAGCCATTTATCGCGTTGAACCGTTAAAACCATTGAGTTATAAAGTAAACTGGAGACGCTATGCCAAATAAAAATATTCTCCCAACTCGAATCTACCTACGGTGGCGGGGTGTGCGGGGCGAGCGGGTGAGCGTGGCCTGGAATCAGTTATATGCTGCAGCGCTAAACAAACAACATAACCGCTAACACAATTACCAGTGGATTATCGTCTAACCAAAGTATTAAAACATGCAGCGCTAATCGCTGATTGAGCACAGTTTTCTCGCGACCAAAACATCGTAAGCGCCGCTGATTTCATGGCGCTTACGCTTTTGTTTCAACTCAGTCTTAACAAAAATATCCTTATAGATTATGCATCGCAGAAGAGACAAAGATTTAGTGCCTACGAAACCAAATTTGAATGCATTATCTATTTTTATATTTATTTGAATAAATTATTATTACTTAGATATTATTTAGAAATAAAATGGTTAAGAAATAAAGGAAAATTCAATGAATAGTTACAAGTTTAAAATGAAATCAAATTAGGTACTACTTTTGATTTTTATTTAAAAGGGGTATGCCCATTCTAGGGCCCATTTTGTACCTGAAGCAAAATTGTCTCAAGCTTTTTTGAGATACTCTCAAAATTCTAAGCTAAGTAATTAATTTTGTTTTCAGATCTGAAATCAATTGGTTTCAGATTTTGGGCATTCTCCTTTATTATAATAATACGTTCGAGAAATTCGTTTTGCGAATATGAACATCAGAAAAAAAAAAACATTATTTTGGGTTAATAAAAAATTTCTTGCCTTTTATTTATAGAAAAGGAACATAACCTCGTAATCACACACACACACACACACACACACACACACACACACACACACACACACACACACACACACACACACACACACACACACACACACACACTCACTCACACACTCTCACACACACACACACACACACACACACACACACACACACACACTCACAACAACAATTACTCACGAGCCATAGTTGTAGTTTATTTATAAAAATGTGAAGCGCATTTATCTAGTATCCATAACACAAGTAATTAGTCTGAGAGTGAAATTATATTGAATGATAACAAACTGAGTAATAAAAAGTACAAAATTATCAGTTGCATCAAAGTCACAAAATTCACCAACAATTTATCAATTGTCCATTCTGTATAGTTCACTTTTTCATAATCTATGATTTTCATACAAAATGGCGAGTTATGTTTTAAAATAAATATTTGTTATGTTTTAATAAATATTTTGTAACTTACCGATAATAAGTCACACCCTTAACTTTTTGACTTGTTTTTGATTCGTTTTTGCATGTTTTTAACACGCAAGAAGGCATTTTTAAATCGTTTTGTAGCCACAATTTCGGTAAGCAGTTGCTTCGAGCGTTGGCGAATGACTAAATGAGTTGTTGCTCCGGAGCATCAACGCACGGGCTACTTTTCTTGTTTGCGGTGTCGCTTCTATACGCTAGTAATAGTAGTTCAATGGTTAAAACACCATAGAAGACATTCAACGCAATAAATGGCTTTAACATATTTTATCGTGTTTCGGTGCTCATGCTAGCCGGGCAGGTGGAGATGAAGGGCAAGAGCTTCCTTGTATAGCATAAATGCGAGGAAGCTCTTGTTGAAGGGTGGTGACAATTGTATTTTGCTCTGCCGTCAACACACGGCATAATTAATTCAAAATACTTTCTGAAAATTTGTCGGATCCCCTGTACTATGTGATAAGATGCCATCCCCTCGTCGGTTGAGGGTTCCAGGTGAAGCTCGATTTCATTTCGGCCCTTATCGTACCGTCAGGTGACATGAAGGCCAAGAGCTTACATGTCTAACTGCCGCACTCAGAGACGTCAAATATCGTTAATGAGTGCTTAACGTCAATTCAAAACCAGTCGCTATTCTTGCCGGGTCTATGGTCTAGATTTGAATGAAAATTTTTGACATTAAAAACTCATTAAAGTTAATTGATGTCTCTGAGTGCGGCAGTAAGTCCGACAACTTCGTGCGCGACCCTCCAGCAGTACGTGACGGTGGCGGGGACGAGGCGCACTAGATGCTAGCGGGGACGGGCGAGGCGGAGAGGAGGGAGTTTTCCCTCCTGCCCGCATCACCCACCCCCGCCAACGTCCAGAGCGCCCCGTCCCCGCCACCGCTCCTCATACCGCAGGGAAGGTCGCGCACGAAGTTGTCGGATTATAGCAGAAAGATTAACCGCCTCCGTGGTCTAGTGGTGCGCCCTCCGGAATTAAGATACAGAGGTCCCGGGTTTGATCCCCAGGGGGTACAAATTTGTGCTCGGTTTGGTTGGTGGTAGGACTTCTTTGAAGTCCGCCTGGCTAGCTACCACCGTCTTACCAGAATCTATCGCCATAATAATAATGTTAACAGCATTATTGTGTTCCGACAATGTGTGATAAAATAGCCAGCCCCTCTGGGGTTGAGGGTTCCAGGTGAAGCTCGATTCCGTCTTCGGCCCTTATCGTCGCCTAGGAACCATCAGCCCGGCTAGCATGACCACCGAAACGTGACATGATATAGCCATTTATCACGTTGAACCGTCAAAAATCCATAGATTTTTGACAGTTCGAAGCGATAAATGGCTTTAACATATCGTGTTGTGGTAGTCATGCTAGCCGGGCAGGCAGAAGAAGGCGAGAGGGAAACAAGACATAAAGCCGGTGGCACACTCACTGCCTGGTTGGGAGATGGAGGCCACAAGAGCTTCGATGTGTAGCAAGAACGGACTGCTCTTAAAACTCCGCTCGCGCCTTTCCAGGAGGAGGAGGAGTGGAAGGAGTACGAGGAGCCGGTGAAGGACTACACGGGGCTCAAGATCCAGG